>QNGE01000992.1:141290-202675 GCA_008508345.1 Paragonimus westermani
AAACCAACACACTACTTAAGCGTCTGAGCACGACAAGAAACGGAAACACTCATTTGCACACCATACTCTTCTGAGGATACTCCAGTCGCTCTAGACACCACGTATCAGTTCCGTCGTGTAGCGAAAGCCATTATATGTCATTCTGTCCTCCAAAGATCCATCCCGTATCTCTGCCGTATTTATCACGCGATTATCTCGATCCGCGATCATCTCGAACCGCTGCTACTGAATAGTGGTGTGAGTAGTATGGTGCGACCGTATCTCCTCACTACAGTAGTACTGCTATCGATCATTCTATACTCGGTTCTGGTGTCTGCCTATGCAGTCCGGTGACAAAAGCGTCTGCGCCAACATTTGGTGTTCAGGGCTTGGTTCCAGTCGGCTCTCTGTTCTACTAAGAAAGATTGGCGAATCGGGATCTGACGAGTAGTCAGGGATTTGGCTTATTTTCAAAATGAACATCATTCATATTTGATCACAGCGTTCGCATTCACATAGACTTTCCAACCGGCCCATTTCGAAAAGAAGCACTAGACTCGAGTTTCGCTCTCGTTAGAGCTCGTCAGTAGTGCATATCCTTGAAAGTAAACCAAATCATCGACTAATCATCAGTAATCTAAAATATAGCCTTGCAGGTTTACTGAGATCAGTGATCGCGAACTGTCTCGGAAGTCCTAATCGCGGGGTTATCGATTGGAGTTAGCAGGACAGTTACTGTCTCCTCTCGAGACGATCGTTCAACCCGAGCATTGCTCACAAGCGAGAGTGGTTGAGCGTTCAGATTTGATAATTCGGTCGTGCCTTATGTGAGGCCAGTGTTGCAGTGGTCAACACGGTTGCCTCATGATTGGAATGGCCGGAGTTCAAATCCCGGTCGTGGCAAGGATATGCACTACTGACGAGCTCTAATGAGAGCGAAACTCGAGTCTAGTGCTTGTTTTCGAAAGAGGCTGGCTGGAAAGTCTATCTGAATGTAAAGGCTGCGATCAAATGTGGGTGATGTTCAACTTGAAAATCGGGATTTTTCGCTTCGCCTGGATGCGATTAGCTGATAAGTGTCCAGCGGAATTGAGCACACCGAATCTGCTTCATCTGACACTTGTCCGGAACACACCCGGACCCTCTCACTTGTGAACATCCGCTGTACCTAAGGTAGAGACTTCCAAGACTGTTTAACTGCGAGTGCCTATCAGATATCTGTTTCTAATTACTGAAATTTTTTAAACAAAATAACGAACCAAACTACAAATTGTTACGAATTGCTATGGTCCATTGGAAGTTTTATCCGACTAAGTTGAACAAATGTAGGGAGCTAAACGATAAGGATACAAATGATAATTTGTGGAAAATCGGTGGAAACCCGCAGTATATCCTCCAATGAGTCCTTCCACAAAAGCTCCGATGTGAACTATCCGCTTAGTGTTTACACAACCATTCATTATTTTCTTTCATGACCCATATCTTTTTACGCTCGAGTGACTACTCAGAATGGGAATTAAAACGACCGGACTGCGTCTCCAAAGTTCCATCAGTAAACAGATCGAAGTGGAGAAAAGCACTCGATAGTTTAGTGCATCCAGTTCACTAGGCGTACTTTCAAGGTGACTTGCTCCGGTCAGGCGATTAGTCATTAGTTGACAATGGAAACGAAGCTATGCCTATGTCAACAAAGCTCACTCAGTTTAAAAATAACATCCTTCAAATAGCTAGTTTTCAGGCTCTGTAAGGCGGCTTGCTTCCCAGAAATGTACACCTATCCACTTGTAGTTCACGAACATTGGACGTGGTTGTTATCAGCCTACAGTAGAGAAACTTGGCAGAAAACAATCAAGTTTCCTAGTTGGTCTCATGTATAGCATGTAAGATCTAACCTAGTCCACTGAATAAAAGATGCTCTACTGCTAGTAAACCCTGTTCCAATCCAGACGCCTACTCACAGTGTCCTCACCAATTGCTATTAAACACGTTGTTGTTCGACACCTCATATACACAATAACAGTTACTGTCAACAGATATAGTGGAAACTCATTTAACTACACAAAATTCCATCCATCTAGATTGCGTATCCATCCATTACTCGCTTACAGTTGTCTTCACAATATGGTGATCATGAACATTCACTGTTGGAAGCGAGCTGACCATCGAGTATTGGTAAATCGGACATGAGCGTACACTACCTCAGCATAGTAACTGATCACATGATCAGTTCAGTTCCATGTAACGATACTTGACTCTGAAGTGCTTGTCAGCATTGCAAGGTTTTCCTCACATGGTTCGATCGCTTAGTGAAATGCAACTGACGGTTTTGGAACATACTTCAGCCTTAGCCGTTTCTATGCATTAAAATTTAAAAAGGTCCGGAATTCTGTTTGCGTATATTGATTCTCGAGGGAGGAGCTTGCTAGAGTTGATGGAAATTTTGTGCTCACTATAACTGAAAGTTTAATGGTGGGAACAGTAAAAACAACTCAGTCTGAAGACCTCACTGACTCAATGATTCCGTCACTAAGACCCTATCATATACTCTCGTCCACTCATACTTTGCAAAAACCAGAAACTAGTCCTAAAGAAATGTTAACGCATGTTTTTCCCAGGTAAAGTGTGTCACCATCAGTGGTTCAATGACAAATGCTGGTTGAAGAATGGAATTCATTCGACTTTAAATTAGACCACTAGAATCAGCTACCTTCTTGTAATCAGTGTGGTGCATTACATTTAAAAAGGGATATACCTCCCCTCAGAGACTATTGAACTCTGACTGTAAAACCCTTTTATGCAAGTACTCGAGCTGCTATGACCTCTGTAGGTGGAACCTGTGGGGCAAGATCACAGTAATCATGTCACTAATCCTCTAACAAATTGTCGAAAATTATCCAAACTTCATTAGATGGTCATTTTACATATATTGTTTCATGTTATCTGAACGTAGAACACTGAAGGGGAGCTTATTGGCCAAAAATGGACTTCTAACGAATAACGAAATCACCTTTCTGCATCACCCGCACGAAATATGTTGAAAAATCTTAGTTTCCCTTTCGCTAGAATACACAGATAAAACGGAGCACACAGAAGGATTGTTTGGTTTACGAAAGTCGAATTGTCACGACCACTTCCACTGTTGACCTACAGTAGCAACGCTTTATGCATTGAAGGAGAGTTCTGTGAACAATTTGTCAGTTTAGATCTCTATGTGAAATGGTGTATGAACTTGTTGTCCGGGTGTCTGTCACAGGGTTCTTCTGTTTAGGGCGATAAACAGATTTCTTCTAACTGAATGAACAGTTTCGCGCTGTACAGACATCTGGATAAATATTTTAGCTTGTCAAACTCGGCTCTTTTAATAATTATGCTTATATTCATTGGGACGGTTTCGCTGCAGTTCTTAGCTGTAATAAGTACTCAAACAAAACAAGGCGGTAATTATCTTTCACACAACCAACCTCATTTAATGCATCCATCATACTGTTATTGACAACTGAATGAGGATTGTGGTCAGCGCTAGGTTGAGAACAAACCTATGTTATAGTAGATCTATATTGCTGTGTTTAGTAAGCCGCCATTGGACTAGTCGAAGACAAACATTTTGCCAATTGGGGCAAACCACCGAGTGCCAGCTATCATTCCAATTACTTTAAAATTATCACAGATTACATCATTCCGATTCGGGTTCGTTCTACCAACTACCAAAATTCTGCAGAAGCTGCTACAACTGACCTGTCGTGGTCAGCTAAACTACCACTTGCAACAAGGCTAAGTATTTAGACAAGCACAGACAACTTCTGATCGTCATGACAGCAAATTCATTAGACATGTTGGTAAAATGAAGTTACACACAGAGGGTAGATATGCTGGAGCTTGCAACGACCTAACTGGCCAACAATGCCAGGTGAATATACAAGTTCTGCCGAATGTTCTGATGCTAGCCTGCAGAAAATAAACAATCTACTCATTCCACGCAATGAATCTAAAAGCTGTCATTATTTTTTACCGGCATCCAGCTGGAATCTAGTGTTTGGGATAGCCAGCTCGTGAGTAACACACAGGCGGAGCAGACGATCACCGTTCTTGTTGACCGAACCACTATTATAGAGCCCGAGGACTCCTGGTCAAGCTACCGAGCGTTCTACTCACCCAGAACAAACAGTCGGCAACTCACCGGTGCCGACCGGATTGTGGCAGACAGCTGATCACAGAACTGGTCCATAGTTGGACCGTAAGCACTAACAAATACGGCACACACCCCAACCGAAATGGGGACGCATGGACATGATTCAAAGGCTGATGCTGAATGGTTCGCCTATCACCAGAGCAATGATGTGGTCAGCGACTGCGAAACAGACACCATGCTCCCGAACACCGTCCGCCGGATAACTTATCCACAGAAAGTATACCCAGCACATGCTTCTTGGAAATTATCTTGATCAGCAAGCATTGTCTCAGTCAAGGTTGCTACCTCGATCCCATACGAGCTCAGTTCCATAGCGCTAAGTGCGGCTCGCCATCCCGGCCGTTCTGTGGTAATGCAACGATCCAGTAGCTTGCGCAAATTCCATGTTCCGACGGAAAGTCTCTTACGTTCCTGAGCGTCTCTCAGGTTGGTTGTCGTGTTACTGAGATTCCAGTGAACATTGTCTGATTTGGGGGCATTAATGGAGGGGAAGGGTTTAGCAGTAGCGCATTTTCGCCCATCCACCCTGCCGCAAAAAGCAGATACAGCGACCAGGTTAATCCTGCCTGACGATCGATGCAGCACGATATTTTGTTTACGTTGTATGATCATGGCTTGTATGGGCGTTGGATACTGCCAGGACGCCCATACCAAGACAGGAGAGCGACTGGGGCCCTCAACCAAAGCCTTTGGCTCGAAAGCCTGTACCACAAGGCAGCGGATGACATACGTGAACACACAATCCCGCCAACATGAACCGTGAGGAACGATCAAGTTTCACTATATTCGCACAACCTCGAGAGTCATACAGCCGTAAAGTGAACACTCATAAAGACCAATACTACTGCAGAAACAAACACGTCATAGACACACAAAACCAGACAAGGCAAGAACAAACAACAAGCGGAACCAGACCATAACACGTCGGCATCATCCAAAACGAGTGCGTCTGCCTTTAGTCTGGCTGTTCCCCTTTGGCCAATCTGCCACGGTTGAACCTGCAAGAGCCGACATTCTAGCCAGCGTAGCCCTCCGGATCAAAACAGCCAAGGTGGCAGAAAAGTTCACTTTAAGTTTCTCGACGAAATGGAAGATATTGGTTTGTGGGAGTCGCAGTGGTTAACGAATTAGGGTATCCAGTTGAGTTAGTTTATTTCATAGCTAGCTAATAAATAGCGAGCAGTTCAAAACCAGTGACTAAGAAGTCACACTACTGACATCCCAAACAAACTTAGTTTGGGACACACCACTTTGAAGCTACTGAATACTGTTGAAATTGTCTGATGATGTCGTGATATCTCGTTTGCAGTTCTACACAGTAGTGGGTCTGACATTCAATCGGAGGTGCAATTATGGAAGAGAACTTGGTTCTCAGCATGACTTTGGCAACGCGTTTTCGCTCAAGGGGCATACATTTCAAGTTAACTATAATGGAGCTAGCTAATGAATCGACAAGCTGTGGAACCAGGTCAGTTTCGATTGGGAGGGAAAATCAGAGGTTATTAGTTAATTTCCCGATGCCGTCTTAAACAGTATCTTTGTTGGTAGATATATAAAGTGAGTGTCAGTTACCTGTTTGTATGATCTTCTGTGGTTTATAATGGCAGACAATAATCTTTTGTGATAAACCATCCTTCCATAGTAAAAACAGATTTTAGCCATGCGTCAACGAGTTTTGTCAGACTACATTCACCTTTGGGTTACAGACACACATACGAATATTGTTTGATTAGGTACAATTTATGAGGTTGGTACTAATAACATGATATATGCTACTCAACTCGTCTGTGGTTACTTGATTAGTGGGTACAAATAACAGTCTAACAACGTTCAGCTTTGAGCATTGTATCATTGTTTGACCTGGGTATTAGAAATGTGGGACTACATGTAGTTGGCTAGTGTTAGGATAGATAGACTGGACACACTCACTTTGTGTTCATCATGCGACCTATGAATAGGCACACTGTTTGGCTGACATGCAGGTTAGGGACTTTATGCTTACATCATTGTTTGGATTTTATGAGTGACGGCTACTCACAGTCCCATAAGGATAGATAACGCACGAGGCGGATTGAAGAAACTGTTCCCATTGCCGGTATTTCCTTATGAGTAAACGGAAACAAACGTAGGAGGAACCTATGGGTCATGTCATGATTTTTGATCGTATCTTGATGAAAGAATCACATATGGGTCCAATGCCAATGCCGGGTTGGCCGAAAACCTGTGAGTTTGTTGATGTTCCCCGGGTTTTTCCATTATTTTCCCATCCAACCCGGAATGCCGGCACCCTGATTTTCCATTTGAAAAAGTGAACCTAAGGTTAAAAATTGTGGCATGTGGATGGTTATCACAGTGGGCAAGCAAGCTGTTGCAAACATCCCCTCCCTGTGTCTCTTGTTCTTTCTCTGTTTGAGTCAACACACGTTGAGTGAGGTTCGGGAACGGACACGTGCGCCATTGTTTGCTTGTTTACAGTGGTGACGCTCTCAAGTACAGAAATGTCAGTAGTCGTCTGTTTTTAAGTTACCTAACATAAGATAAGCTCGAAAAGTTGATCATCGTTTCTTACCGGAACTTTTGTACTGGTTAGAAGTAATCTAACTGAAATCACCTTCTCAGTCCTGAAATCCGAATGCTCAATGTACTGTAGAAACTGATGCTCTGTACGTTTTTAACTAATGTTATTCATATGTGTACCAAGAAACAAAAATATGTCGTCCAGTGTTTCAACATGCCAGGAAGAACACGGTTGACATAGCTTTGTGAACGGAACACAAAGCTGAGAAGTTCATTGTGCAACCTAAATTCAGTATACACAGATCACGACTTATCATTTGGGTTTCGGAGCATAGAATAAACTGAATCATTACTGGGAGAATAACTATCTTCTTTGTTTCTTATGGGGTCAGAGATAAGTCACGGGAGCAGTCAATTTGCTTGACAGCACCTATGCTTTGGCAGCTGACTAGGCCGAGTCTATTTCCAGCAAATGATTCGAATGTGAATATTGAGGTGGTCTCGACGGTAAGTATCAGTGACATCGTACAAATTGTATTGTAGTGAGCAGAGACCAAAAACGGTCTGTAGCTATCTCAAACTGGCTAAAGCATGTTTGCGTAGCCTTTCCGACTACGTCTCCAGGTGTAACTAGATCGTCAGACTTAATTCAGTTTGTTCATAACCGAAGTTGGGTGGGTCCGTCAACCTTTCAAAATTATTGGACCTATCACCGTGGTTGCATATTTCACGACTCAGTTATCATTAACACCTTTTAATGTTCACTTCCTTGAAGCTTCATGTGATTGTGATGTTCTTTTTCAAAATCCAGTCCAAAAGATTGTCATAGTTCTTCGATGAAATTTCTTGCTTGGTGAGCCACCTTCCATACTCTATCTTGTTTGCTAGTACTACTCACCCTGTCATCAGCTTCATGGGTGGAAGTCAGTTAGATTCGCCCCAGGTTACACTGTGAGACACAACCCCAACATAGTACCTTAGGGTTGTGTGCAAGATGAATTGATCTACGCTTCCTTAAATTCGTTGAAAATTTTTAATCTCTTTCACGTAGCGGTGAGCATTTTTTGGAGCGCAATGTGTACACACACAGAGCAATCGCGTACAGGTTTACACAACAAAGTTGGAAGAAGGTCGCAAAGGATGTGTTCGTGGTGTGGGAGTGAAAGACGTTGTAATCACTCACAGCTGCTGCGTTTGTGTCTACTTGCACTAACCCCATGACCACTGACATAAAGAGACTAATACAATTTACTGTTTGCTGTTGCTATGGTCACTTGGTACTCAACACTTGCGAGATCTTGATGAATACCGACGTTCTGTTCAGTTATCAACTCTGACTCAGCCCTGCGTATGACCATTCGACTAGAACTGAAGATGTAATCTGAAAACTACCCACTTCTAATTACAGCTTCAGGGGTCATATGGACATTGGAACCCATGTCGACGAAGGCACTAACCTCAAGTTTCATCCTTCAACTTTTAAAAATTAAAATATTGGTGATCACTTGAGGGATGGTATGGTGGGTTGGAATTTCTTTTCAATAAGTTGACAGAAAGAGTATGCATACGGAAATTCCGGACTGATTTGTTAAATCGTGCTGTCAGCTTTCGCATACGACAGACTGGTAGCGGTTCAATCGATGAATTGGCTCTCATTTGGTCAGCTGGTTTCAGCCAGCTTATATTAATTGGTTATACAATTAATGGTTCCAACCACAAAACATTTGTTCCAAATGAATTCGCATTAAAAGTCCGCATCATCCAAAAGGATAACGTCCCCGCCTATTTAAGTAAATTCACGCTGACGTACAAATAGCCTCGCTGTTCTGATCATCTACTCTGATCGGTGGAACTACTACAGTTTAATTCCGTATATTTTGGTAATCAGTTTGATCAAACAAATCTGTGGACTAACTAACAGGTAAACTTTTCGGACATGAGATGGATGATTTTCAAAGCTGCATAACAGATGAAACAAGAATAACTTACAGGATTTACAGAATATGTTAATGAGAAAGCACTGGGTTCACGATCTACAGCACAAGTGAACGAAGTCGGTGGTAGAAAAGGTGACGGAGCAGACCACCAATTTTTAGGGCAATTCCAAGCTGAGCATATTAATCACCCTAATTTAGCATATACAACTTTTCAGATGTGGTAGTTGATCGGGCAAATACCAGATGAACTGTGTCATCATTATCAGTTGTAACGCGCAACCGAAACCAGCGAGCGCGCACGGATTGAATTTGAGTTGTGTAACGAGGCGTGCTGCTGTGTTGTCGGTGCTGTTTTAGTTTTCGTTTGTGTAAGTCGTGTGCATGGCTTACTGGGTCTTCGGCTCATGCTTGTTTGCATTGTTCCTCTTTTCAGGACTGTTGTTCGAACCCCTACTTCGGAAGAACGTCGTCCCCTGGTGCGTCCACGTTGCCCGAAGGTTGGTCCACGAAGACACGGGCATTCAAAGTAGAGTCGGCTGGCTTGCATGTTACACAGTCTTCAATGTTAGGAGGCGATCATTTCCGAAGACCCAATTGACATGTACGGGATTGGAGTGAGAGAACCACACACGTTTACGTAGTGATCCGGGCAGGTCGAACGGTCTCCCTATGGATCAGAGAAAAGGGTAGGCGGTTTGAACAGTGTCTATTTCAATTGGCTGTCGACAGCATATTCATGCATGTGCATCCCCTGGAATTTTTTGAATGCTTTCCAACCCCTCCTTCCGTAACATCTCAACACATACTGTAAATGCCATTATAGGGCTGTTGACAACGTATATCAAAATCTTGGGAAAAGAATGAATTATTTTGCAGGTGTTCGATTCAAAATGATTTCCCCTTGAACAGATTTCAGCAAGTTGAAATTTTTAACCAATTTAGGCAGCGAATCGTTAGACGTTTTCCACCGTTCGGTCCCACGTGCTTCACTGCCCGAATTTACATGCTACAATAACTCACTAGCCAGTGGAGTTTGTTTGGACAATTTACTCATTGTTCACGGCTAGCATTCTAGGGGGCATCAAATTATCTTCTCAGTCATAAGACCATACTGTCAGGTAATTTCCTCCTTCAAACCGAAGTCGCACAGAATGGTCTCATTAAATTAATTTGCTGCAAGTTTGGCGAGCTGCTCATTCGATTAATTTCCATCTGGCGAGGGATTTTTTGATTGAAACTTTTAAGCAGGTGTAGACACGTTTTTCTTCCACACGTGCATATTTAACACATTTAGGTGGCGTTCCGACAGCTCAACGAACAACAAAAGTATTTTCGTTGCATGAAGTGGCCAGTGAAAATATCACTTAGTAACCGAAATGATGGTAAGACGTAAACAAAGTTGATATTAGTGTTTCTCTGTTTTTCACACTGGTCGCGGATTACCTTCATACGCGAACCAGATTTGTCCGCTGGATCTCTCAAGTCCTGTGAACAGTAGTGACAATTTGGGAAAAAACTTTGGTTATTAACTGCGGTTTATCTTAAGTGAAAGTTTTCAATCGTACACTTCTTACTGAAGTCCTTCATTATATTGTCAAGAGTTCCGTTTTCCCGTGGACGCGTAGAAATGAGAGAGATCGCCCAACACAGGTTAGTTTACATTGAAGCCTAAATTCAGTCTCATCACACCGTTCCCTTCAGTTCACTCGATCACAGCCCAAACAAGTGGGCCACGGTAATGAGTATAGTCATGAGTTTGAGGAAACTCATTTTGATCTAGGTAATGTCATGTCGACATTAAGACAAATTAACGACTTGTCAGCTTCTAATTGACGTTTCATGGCTGAGTACGCAATGTTCAATACGTTTCCTTTAAGAAAATCGGTTAGAAACAGGCGGGCATAAGTTGTTCTCATCAAGAATCTGAGAAGTCGATTCTCTAGTGAAGATGACATGTGAGGACGAAGGGAGGGAGCATTTAGTTTTAAAGTCAATCCGTAATTAAGACCGCAGACTCTGAAAACGGCAGAGGTTCAATGGAAAATGTACGTCACCCGCAGGATACAAATCCATCGGGGCAGTCTTCGTAACCCAAGTGATACCGCCCTTTCAGCTGTTCTTATCAAAGTTTCGAGTTCACACCGAACCCATAGTTTTCAAACTTGGGCCGGCTCTAACTGACTTTGTCAATAATATAAAAGCTTTTTCTACTATGGTGAAATGAAGCATATTTACTGCATGACTAGGACTAAATTAGTTTGCACAATATCCACAGAAAAACGTTGCGCCTTTTACTGACGTTTGTTTGTCAACAGAAAAAAAACGGGTAAACATTCTGAATTTCCCTTCACGCTACCCGATATCCACTCATAAATCAGCACCACAAAATCCAAATCGTTCGTGTTTTGACTGATCATACATATGGTTTAAATCGGACATCGAGTCATTGAAAACAGAACATCGTGTTAAATTTGCAGTCGACTGTGTAAGTCTGAAGTGTAATGAGGCAGCTGTCTTTGATTGGATGATAACTTGTGTTACACGGTTACCAGGATGAGAGTAACAAATACACCCTATCTGGTTTACATTATGTCAAAAACAACCAGATGTAATAAGGACGAATTTACAAGGTGGTGCAAAACGGGAGATGAAACAGGTGGATAGCCTTACTGTCGTGGCAACTTCAATATGAAACAATCGTATGACTCACTACTCACGCTTAAAGGCCGACTCCAGATCATAGTGTCATTCACGAGAATAGATTTGTATCCTGCGAATGTAAAACTCGGTTGTCGGTATCTATACTTCACTTGTTTACCATCGATCATGACTTAGCTGCGTATTGTCTGGGAAAATACTGGGCTGCACAGGTTGGGATAATCCACAATATGAACATCAAAACTAGTGTACTGTATGGTGTAAACATCCTTACAGTGTGCAGAATTTGAAACCCACCAGCTTACACAACTGTATGATTTGTTAGAGTGTTCCAAAGCAAAACTCAAAAATTGTTGGCTCCTCTTTCCACCCAAATTTTTACCTGCCTGATCGTACGAGTTCGTACATAACTAACACGCTGCTCGATCCGTTCAGTGCACGTTTTAACAAAACTCCAATGTCTCTAAGTCCCATAAGACTTACCGTTTGGAACACCACAATCTCGAGTTTCCAACAGCTCGCCAGAAATGACTCAGTACAGTCATGACCGACGGTGGGTTGTGACACATCGAGTCAATGGTTTAACTGACTTAACCTTAAACAGTTTATTGGTAATGATTGTGCCTGCTATCCACTTATACTGTGAGTGGTATCAGTCGGGGTAAACAAATGCTGAGTCGTATCTCGAGAACACACAAAAATGATCACAGTAGCCTGTCTGTATGATTGGCATTGCCCAGTCTACATGTCTTGGTCCATCGAACCATGTGCGATTAGAAACAAGTTAATTCCCTCCCGGACTTTCATAATGTTGCAAGATGATAGTGTTTTTAAGCATTTGTAGGACGCAAAGAACAACCGATCCCTAAATTAAAAACAAGATTGTTCAGCAACCACGAGTTAACAGAGCTTGAATGAACTGGAAGTTTACTGCATAACCTGGTCCTAGTTGGGGTGATGAGAACAACACTACAGCACCTCATTGCGAACCGCATTTGGTTGCAAACACACGGATGGGCAACAAGTTTATTTCAGATGTTTTCTTATTTACATCCGATTCGTTTTGACCATGTTAACCCTCATCGGATAAACACGACAAGAATACGATCGGCTTAATTGAGTGACCGATTTGCAAGTGATAAAACGTTGATTGAGTTAGTTATCTCTGACATAAATTCACTGGCAGGTAATAACCGGAAAATTGATAACTTTGTGTTGCCACAGGTGAAATGTGGCAGTGTGACTGAACATTGCAAACTAAGCTTGTATGTGTATTAGGATCAGAATGAGTCAAATCAGCTGACGGAAATTAGTGTTTCTGGTTGAAGTAGCTAATTCCTACAAGTCCAGTAACTGTTGGTCGTGAAGCTCAAGATTTCACTTTGACGATCTGTATAATCACCAAGGTTATTTTCTTTTCGAACTAATAGTGAAATCTCATTCATTGTGATTAAACACATAAAACTCTGCATGCTTACAGTAAACACCCATGACTTCAGTCGGCGCAGCAGGAATTAGAAAATCCTCTCTTCATTGGACTAGTAACACAGGAGGGAACTATTAGACTGGCGTGTTGGTATGGAAAACCGTGAGTACTACACCAATGTACGTCTGCAAACGGAACCGATCATAAATGATTGATGTCGATATTTAAACAGTGATGGCTCTTATCGAAAGAGTCCAAGTACGATCTATTAAGATGACCGTTGAGCTCAAAAGAATCCTTCAAACGAAGTGGTAGTAGCAACAGATAGGGACTCTGTGAATTAAGCGCGTCTGACGAGGAGTAACTGTTGCTCTACACATCGGTCCACATATGTGATCACTCTCTGAAAGATCTTCTGTTAATCAATAATGGAAGATTGGACGCTTGTTTCCTTGAATCTGAGGTACAACTGGGCAAGTCACTGTGCACACAACGTCTCGGGAAAACACAACCTCAGTGTTCACGGCTGACGTCATTGAGATACTCAGTATAAGACTCGATCATCGCATACAGAAAGTTCCACTCGACTATTACCCTATGACGTTCCAAAAAATCACCAGCTGTCAGTGGGTCTGCGTGTTTTGTTGACTGTCTACCTGCTTGCTAGTTTTATCTCGGTGGGACATTCATGTACTGTGCACCAATGCTTCATTCTCATAAGGGTTTCTCTTCTTGGAGGCCGGAATGTTTCGTTTACATTTGTGAAGCTTAATAGGAGGTTGAACTTGCGATCAACTTTTGTACCAGGGCTCTTGCAATTCTGATTTCACGCTCTCTCTCACACAAGCTACAAAACTGTTGGCTAAACGTATGATCCCGCAAACTATCGTAGTGTATCAACTTCAGAAAAGATGTAAATGTAACTGGGTCAATGTGCCCGTGTGATTTTCCCAAGGAGTTATCATGATCTATTCTAAACCTGTATAGAAACGTACAGAAATGCGTGATGTCTCACCATATCAAGCGCGTGTTCTGATCAGTAGCATGTCCAGTTCTGAACGCAATGCCACACCATTTAACACCTACCTGGAGCGCGCTTGTCTGTCGGCTAAAACCAGTCAACCCCAGCCAAAATGGCATCCCTGAATACTTTGTTCGTCCATAGGATTCATATTGGAATTTCGAAAAAGCCCTATATTTCGGGGGGCGTGTACTGGAAGGTTTACGGAAACAAATGTGGTAGATTATGCAGTCCTTTAGAGACAAAAGGGATTGGAGAATTGGCAGTTACAGAAGTGGCTGACTTAAACTACTAAGGTTACGCATCACGAATGTTTGCTCCGATTGTTACGCGACAACTGAAGCGCTCGTACACAAATTACACTGAATATGCTTACTAATTCTCAGGGTGTTTCAGGTAGATTCCGTCCACCCAGGTTACCCAGAGACATTGTCAACAGGTTTTTGTTCCCAAAGAGACGTAGACTGTTGTGGCTCAGATTTTGTGTTCTCGAGATAACCTGAATGCCAGTTAGGATAATGTGTACTTCAGAACTTACACAGAACAGTAACGTATACTGTTAGTTGGCACACTGAACCTGTGCTATCTGGATAATCGTTTCAAAAGTTATGTTTTCGGACTAATCTGTTTTATCTGTGGTCTAATGAGATAGACGACAAAGAACTTCGTTCAAGAAGGACAAGTTTGACAAAATTTCTATGTGATGGCCCATATACCATCAGGAGATGAGATGAATGGGGGATGTTTTTTTGGACCAAAATGTACGGTAAGCATTTGGAATGTAGGGGTAGAAGTCAGTGTGAGCAAACCCACATTGACTGACACAAACGGGAAGGATTAAATGTATCATAACTAATCCGATCTTCGGTTTACCGTGAGGGATTTGGGCAGATTCATCTCGCAGAGGGCATTTTTGGTTGCATTTGGAAAACACCGGTCACAATTTATTCAGTTTGACATTGGTAAATATAAGGTCATTTTAATGCGAAGAGTACATTCCATAAATAGTAATGCTTTTTGAAACCTACAACCAAAAGTATAAAAACTGTAGGGTTTAAAGACCTTACTTATCATTGTAGATCGATATGAGAAGTACGATAATCAGGATATGTCAACATTGCAGTACGCATAATGCGAGTACAATGTGGCTGTGTGTTCACGTTAGAAGTAACACAAGATCAGAACGTTCTTTACTGTGGTCTCTCTTTATTTCGAATGTTAGGCAGGGTTAGTGTTCTCAAGACCGAATTCTGACCATGGGCTACAACTTTGACGGCAATCACCTTGGGTCATGCGATTACGAGAAATGACTGATGCATCCACGGTTTTAACCACAAACTGGGCAGAAGTAAACAAAATGATAAACCGTACTTCACTATCAGTAAAACGTTTCTGAGGAAGAATTGAAACACAGGCGAAGAAAATAACACTGGGGTTCAGCTTATTGAAGTTGTCATATGTTGATGTACTATTTGTGGCAAGCATTTTCTTACAATTGACTTTTCGATTGGAATGCACTACTGTGTCCCTGTGGTCTTATTCGCCGATGTACTAAATGCTCTTTCGCATTGACATTGGAGAAATAATGCGTTCTTCGATGTGCTTCAAAATATGAATTGGGAGGTTGTTTATCAGTTGTTCAACGCATGCAGACACTTGCTCTGGCCTAAAGGCAATCATTCCGCGGGTGACCTTGAACAAAAATCGTTCTATTCGCTGTAAACAATAGGATGAATGTGCTCACTGTGTTTCAAACAATAGCCAAATTTGAGTTCTTAGGGTTACGTAACTAAATTCTGATTCGTAGTATACATAGCTGCGTACTTCAGTAGTTAAATTTTATAAACTAAAGAATTATGGATGCTTAGGGTGGTTGCAATATTATACTTAAAGCTGACCTGTCTACTTTTATCTACGCCGAATCAGCTTTAAAAAATGTGGAAACTCAGTATTCATTCTCTACATACTGTCTGTTAAGCAATAAGTATATATTCCAGAAAATATTACACAGGTAAGTTAACATTGTAACATAATTTAACGTCCAGAAGACGGTTTGGAGCGGACGGTTCAAGTATACCACAAATTTTACTCATAACCAACCAACGAAACAAGTAATTATGACTTCTCGTTTGTTTTAATGTACATTGCAGAGTGGTAAGTGTCTAGACAAAATGTCTATTAGACGATCACTTCAAAACCTCAACACAGTCGGCCAATAAACGTGGTAGATTAGGATCGTATGCTGTTTTACACTGGCCATCTGACTGTTTGGAGTTGCGGAGTTGGGGACTTGGATGCAATGAAATGACTTGTTATTGCGTGGCATTACATTCGGCGGCTAAAAAGACGGTTTTTTTTAAATAAAAAATGTTGTCCGAAACTACCGTTGACGATTGATTACTAATGGAATATTCGATGTTGACAATACCTCACATACCTAAATGAAATCTGCGAGCTTTGTCAAAGTCCCAGTGTAACACTGTATTCCCAAATGTCGCACTCGTTACGACACATCAGTGATAGAAAACCTGGTCTGATCTAGAGGCACTCGAGGATACGAGCTTTATGTGATGAGCCAGACAATTCCAATTCCCTACGAATGCATATAACTTAGTTCCACGTGTAAAAACACGAGTAAACGCCAGAAGTTAGCCATCGTCTTGTTGATGTTTAATTGAATTCTCGAAACAACACAATTAACGCTGCTCAATTTTAGGACGACGTAGTTAAGAGTCTGACGAATCCTTTTGTTGTGAGCCGCTAACCAGTTCTTGCCTACCGTTTTGAAATAAGGGTTTGTAATATTGCAGGAGCCAGTGAGGGAAGGGACCGTGGATGAGAGCGTTTTAAAGTGGGCACTGTTCTCAGGTATTGACCACAATTGTAATCATTATAGTGTGTCACGCAGTGAGACTGGCAACATTCCACCCGGAAAGACTTTACCACAGTCGGCAGACTCCTAAAAAGAAACCAATTATGCATTGATCTCCCCCGTGTATGACAGGTCACGTGGCTCTTGACATTCGTGCCCCTTGCTTGGGTGGCAGATTCGATAGGTCTGGAGGACAGGAACAGGACAAACCAACGAGAAATTACGCATACGATTAAATTAGACGTTTCTGCCAAAATTTAATTAAACTCTAACAGCGATTACAACGATAAGCACTCTTGAGTTTCAGTGTCAAAATTGTTCCCAGCTTTCATCAGTTTGATGGGAATTTGGAGTTGCTGGACATTTGACCGGAGTAGTGTCTCGAAACTGGAATCGCGTTTAGCTCTCGCTTGATCGCATCAGTAAAGCAGGTCCTTGTCAGGGTCAAGAAGTGTAGTCTGGTCCTTGAAATTGTAGGGAGAATGTGCTGACCACTAATTTATTGGGTTCGGGCTGCAATCAGACAGTCAGAAGCACAAGCGCGAAGATTGTCTCCGTGTCAACCTATCACCTATACATAAATGTTGATTTGATTCGATAAATGTCGTCAGACTGCTCTCTTTTGGTCATTGTGCAGTAATCGGTTTCATCGTGGACGTGTATTTATAACGGTCCCACAAAGTCATGGTTGTTTGTAGTCTGGTTGCTAGATTTACTAGCCGGTTCAACTAAGTCTTCACTCGACTTCCTTGCAATGATGGAAACATGTCAGTATGTCTAACAGCAAGTCTGCGTTGATAACTGTGCAAAAGGAATAGAATCAGAAACCCCATCATTTACCGATAACATGAAGGCATTCATTAGCCTATTGACGACTGTTCACGTTGTTGTTTGGTACAGTTAGGATCCGTTAATATTGTTCATTGTGCTGGTTTGGGCATGTCAGGTGTTGTAGCCGGAATGCAATTCGAATCGATAACCTTCGTGTAATGGAAACGAACACGCATCCAGTGGGTCACTGTATCTATAACACTAACGATCGCTATCACCATGCCGTAAACGGTGCTTATTGGATATGTTTTATTGGACCAAAGTTTTACCCGTAACATAAAGCTTGCCACTCTGGCCGTTGTTCTGCACAACACTCACCGCCTAATGAGTCCAAACGGGGAAAGAATGGAGTGCCGGTTTAGTATTCAGTAGCGAAAAATAGTTAAACATTCCAGTTTACAAACTCATGAGTGCACAGAAACAGCCTGCCAGTATTCGCAAACATCTTTACCTGGCTACCGCTATCTGCAAATTGGTTAGCGGGGTCATACAGTTTCTTTCTCCCAGTAGTTATGACATACATTATCTACTTGCCCATGTAACAACTAAATAAAGTACGTTTACGTAGGGAAATATTGCGCAGGTGTGACATTCATTTTCTGATTTTTAGTCCTATCGATAACAGATTCGGATTAGTAGTGCACGTAGAATAAGTACGTTTCACCTCATGATTGACGGGCACATGGGTCAACCAACTATCACAATGTAAATGCTACATTAATCTCACTTCCAAACGGACACTCCAATAAGACCGATATCTTTCTTGTTTAGACTCATCACGTACACACAGTCTCCTGAACAAGGTTCGAATCGGAAATGTAAATGTGACGAACGAACCTCCGACCAGTTTGACCAACTGTCTCGCAAACCTTGCTTGCAATGTGGTGACTAATGTAACCAGTATGTAAGCTGGAGTTTCTGTTACTTGGAGAGAAACTCGTCTTGGTTTTCTCTGGTTGTTAAGTTTAAGAGCGAGCTAACTTGGATTACTGGTTTGCCCAACTGGTCAGTTAACCATGACTCTTTTTGGTACTAATTCTGAAACAAAATGCATGGACTTTTGCAAGCTGAGGGAAAATATAACTTTAAACCGTGGGTGTAGCTTTGCACTTTTATAAAAACTGAAGACGAAAGACTTGTCCTTCATCCACGCTTGCTGGTGTATACTAACCTATGGTTAAATGAGGCGTAGCCTACCAGGTTTCACACTGACCAGCCCCGTTAACATCTGTTCGGTTGCGCAACGTGAGAACAGTTGGGAACCGACTAATTAGCCCAGAGGAAACAGGAAGACCAGAAGGAATGGTACTCGTCTTTGACCAGTTCACGTGGTCGCAGCTGCCGCCACAATCATGCTGTGCAAACCGCAACCAGATCACTGCGGGAGGGTTCGGCAACTGTGATCACCATCCCCCGCCACCGTAGTCAGATAAAGCCACGTGAGGCAATTAGTCGGTAATCTATCTGCTGGTGTGTACACACATCTCTCAGTTGTCATGGCAAGCGAAACACGTGGTCGAGAGAAACTGTCACTGGTCTAGACCATTCTTTGACATATACATGAATAATGCATGAACCTTAGATATGATGTAAACGCTGGTCAAACATGAACACTATCCGCTTTCAAGCGAACTATCCGGGTATCGCACTGGGCTAATATTCAGCCAAGTTTCAGGTAAAACTGTAAACCGGTAAGCGTCCATGTTTGCAGTTGAAAGTGTTCAGAAAACCTGCAGTCACAAGATTGATCACCAAGTAGTGATCCTAATCAACAAACCTAGCGACATTCATGACTGACATTTGGTACAATTGCTTGCTTTGATCACTTCACTCTATGAACACTACACAAAAGGTATAAGTTTAATCATACGTGTTTCTTAGGTTACCGTAGTGCGTTTCATTAGGCAAACCGAACGGTACTGTGTTAAATGTTAAAGGATTACGGCACTCGGTTGAGCCTAATCTATTCATTGGGTAATTTCTTCATCAACGGAACCTAATACATGTGCATCAACAGTGTTATGTCCTCTCTCAAATGAGAGCAAACTTCCGTTCCAACCGCCAGTACCCGTTCTACTCTTAGCTTCCATAAGTGCAATGTTACCACACGAATGAAGTGCGTCATCCAAGGATGCAGTTTTTACAGTATCCTTTATGACACTTCTAATCTGTTTCGAAACGGATTGTCTGCATTAAACAAGTGATCAAAGAATTACCAGTCAATGAATACATCGAAATGTGCGGTTGTTTTGCTTCCGCGTTTGAACGATTATGATAGTCACTGTCATGTAACAGCACATGGAGACACATTCAAGGTGTGTCCATTCTATCAGAGTTATCATTTCGATAAGTGGAAGTAACTTTTCACCTTAATATACACTGTTACTTCCACGTGAACGCTTCCAAAAAAGATTAGGAGACTGGTTACTGATAAACAGGTCGAGAGTAACACAACGTTAAAAGCAATTTATAATACTCTGCGTTTCACCCACCTCGAGTGGCCTTCCTGAAAAGTCACAGCCTTTGTAGCCCAACAGAATTTTTGATCAGCCTCTTTCGAAATGACCTCAAACGCATATAAGTTGCCAGCAGTGCACATTCTTGCGATGCTCCGAGCTGGAGCCTCGGCCATGTATTCATTAGGAGACCGTGTTTACTACTGCAATTGTTGAGTCAGATTCACCTGCGAATAGCCGACTGCCCTAAGAAAAAACAGTCAATATTATGATGGCCTGCACTTGTTGAATCATTAGCCAAACATTTATAAGACAACCACACCACATTTAGTAGGAATGAAGTCAAACGGTTTGGGTGTCGTGTTTAACATGTTATCGATTAGTGGGTTGAAAATAGTACAACCTTACGAGCAAATTGTGATACTCTACGTTTCAACCACC
This sequence comes from Paragonimus westermani, assembly GCA_008508345.1. Lineage (NCBI taxonomy): Eukaryota > Metazoa > Platyhelminthes > Trematoda > Plagiorchiida > Troglotrematidae > Paragonimus > Paragonimus westermani. The sequence continues at coordinate 161,618 of QNGE01000992.1, forward strand.
TCGGGTGGCCTTTCTCAGGAGTGTTGCAATGGAAATCACATTAACATCAATTAATTCGTACTAAATTTGATATGGATATTTCACACAAGGAGACGGGCTTATTAGTAAAACAAATTTGCCCCCTGTCACTTCATTTCGAGGGTTATTAGCTCGTGAATACCGTCTTTTTTAAAGAAGAACTGAAGCTGTCAAACAGATCCATACGATTTCAAGCCAGGTGCACTGTCAACACGAGTGCATATTTAATCAATTATTACTCAATCGCACTGGAAATCATGAAAACAGTTTAGAAGAAAAATTCCGTCGTGGTAACAATGACTGTCTATTTTCAGACCTGTTCCAAACACTGTCCAATCTTGTGAAACGATCCATCCAATACACTCATAACAGAGTGTACAATTCTTCAATAATCCCGCATCTAATAGGAATTTTGCTCAATCCCTAACTCATTTATTTTCGGTCGCTTGGGTGACTGAGTGTATGACAAGGCCAGTGATTTTGTACCCTGACTGCACAACATCAAATCCATAATTTTACGGTTCTATTTTCATTTCTACCATACTAGCTCACATACTTGTTTTTACATATGAGTTATCACTGTCGAACATGTTACGGTAGACTGGTTGAAATTCCACCTCTCCGGGTATACAAAGTGTATCAATGACTTGATTTTGATTTGAATTCCACTGAGGTTCATTCTGCACAGTTGACCACATTGGAATGTTCGGACATCACCTCCGTGTATCTGATCGTCTTACTACAATATACAGAAGAGGTTATGTAGTGTCTTACTGATAAATCTGTGACAGACCGGAAACCTACAACAATGTGCTTGACGGTTGAGATTACTGTACCAGTGAATAGTAGAATGCGCTTTAGTGGAATGTACTGACCGGAGTGAAACTGTCACGTAGGTAACTATGTGACAGGGTATCCTCATCTGATTGGTTCTATTAGTAATCTGAATTTGCTCGTTTTGTTTAACACTTCAACAAGTGGAAAAATGTACACCTCTACAATGTTCAAGAGGCTCAGTTTCGGCTGGTTACAAAGAAGTAACCAGCATCCAGTGGTAGAAGAAGTGTACTTTCTGACTCACTGTTCACAGATGCTCACAAGCGAGAGTGGTTGAGCGTTCAGATTTGATAGTTCGGTCGTGATTAATGTGAGGTCAATGGCGCAGTGGTTAACACGGTTGCCTCATGATTGGAATGTCCGGAGTTCAAATCCCGGCCGTGGCAAGGATATGAACTACTGACGATCTCTAATGAGAGCGAAACTCGAGTCTAGTGCTTGTTTTCGAAAGACACCGGCTGGCTGGAAAGTCTATCTGAATGCGAACGCTGCGATCAAATGTGAGTGATGGTCAACTTGAAAAAAAGTTAAAAGATTGACATTAGTACCCGAGTTATCTCTGTAGGTCACTCGGTTTCAGAAGGTAACAGCTCCTATGTTTCTTGCTTTCCTATCCGTACACCATGCAATCAGTCTTTGCAAGAACAAATTATCAAGTGTCTTTTAAACCATTGTATCTTTGCATATTCACTCGAGTGCAGACCCTATCAGTTGCCTGACTACTACGTTCGTATACATGTCTTTATTGCAAGACAAAATCACAGCATTCTTCTTCTCATGAAACAAAGCGATTTTAACATAAAACCAACGAAATCATTTTGGGATTGATTTTTCAACGCTTTTATGGAGTTTACAGGCTTGGAGATGTTCACATAAAAGTTGACTAGATCAGCGTTAGAAAAAACCAGAAGAACTGTGGTCTGTCTGAAACAGTAAATATAGCTTAGCGTTTGTTCAAAAATGAAATTTAGTCGGTCGTATAACCCGATTAGTCTATATCGTCAAAACGACTGAGAAACCAATTGTTGTGTATTAGGTAGAAAATTAAGGGCTACCATTCGTTGTTAAACAGCAAAATTGATGACACTAACTTGTGGTGGTATCCTGAAAGTGCTCATTCACTTTATTGTATGCTTATATGTTTTAGCAATTTCTCACCGCATTCACGGTAAGACTGAGAAACCCAGTCTACTCCAATTAGAAAAAATACAATACGAGTATGGCACTTGCTAGAGTTCATCAGCAGCACATTTCTATGACTATCGGGATTTTTGTTGTAGAAGGTTTATCTGTTAAAACATACATAATGATAACGGTCTCGTCTGTGGTTACCATCTTGACGGGTTTCTTTCGGTGGTCTTTGATAGGAAACTGAGTTCCGTGTTAGAGACCAAAATTTCCTAAAGGCTGAATATTGCGTTGAATGTGGACACCAAATATCCAATGGGGGTTAGACCTTTGCATGGTGTTGATATCGTTTTGATACAGGTGTCAATTTTACACACATTACTCAATGTTAATTCACTGACTCGTCTTTGTCCACTTGTTTATTCGAAAGTGAGACAAAAACAACTTTCCCATTGAAGCTCTATGACACATTCTGTGATTTAAAGCGGATGACAACAATGACCAATAAAATCAAATCGATTGCAAATTCGGATGGGACTGGCTCTGTTATCATAACCAATCATCATACACGAACATGTGGTAGTTGACATAGTCCTTTATAGCTTAGTTGACTGTTACTCCAGTCCGATGGTCAACCAAGTCGATCATCTTTCCCCGACGAATCAGTGTGTTATGACAGCCAGTAGTCAGGCAGTGTCACAAAGTCTGTTCACCCACGATGACCATCTCGAGATCGTCCGAACAGTGTCTTACATTCGCTATTCAGTTCTACTGGTTAGAATGCAATTGCTTCTTTAAATTGCTGCCACGATTTTTTCGTCCAACCGTCAGTCAGATAGGAATACGAAAATGACACAACCATTATCACACCCAATTGAGTATCTGATGCATCCATGGGTTAAATTGACCATGAAAACCACGGAACCTCCTAGAAAAGCTCTACGATGAGTGCGTACAAAGGCAAAGACAACAATCCACATCAAGTGGCCACCTACTGTGGCTGAGTTACACAGAAAGAATGATTGCCTGTCGAAACATAGCCAACGTGTATGTATACGGAAAGTGCATACAGCGTCATAAAAAAACATTACAAGCTGTAGCACTTCAGCTTTTATTGCAAAGACGGTGCTGATCACGTGGTACCCGAGCCAAATGCATGTCGAATATCACGCTGATTGTGTACCTAACAATCTACAGAGGCGAAAATAGATTGAACCATCTGTATGAGTCTGTGTGTACATGTTACAATCAGAGTGCATGTTTCTATATTTACACGACATTTCCCGAAGTACCTGCACAACAGCGAGTATTTTTTAACAGTACCGAGGAGATTAGCAAGGGAGAATGGTGTTTTCTTCAACAGCTCTTTAAAATGCAACAACGCATCATTCTTCCTAGTGACTTACTTTATTCACATAGACTTTTCCAGTTTGTACCACTTCGCCAAGATCCATGACAAAATTGTCTGTTTCCTATCTGAACGGTCCCCTCAGCGATCAGCCCCAACAAGGGAAAATACCATTTTATCACTCTGATTAAATTTGGGTTAAACTTCCCAGAAAGACTTTCTCATACTTCTTCAGTGTCTTTCAATGTGTCACTGGAGACCTTCTGATCTGCATCAAAATCGATAGGAAATTTTATTTTCTCATGAGGTTCAGCTAAACAAACAAGCACACACTTGAAGTTAACTGATCTTGTTCGTTTTGTAGCAATCTAACATACAGTTGATAAATGGATTGAGAATAACAACGTTACGGGTGTCCTTCCTCAGGAGTGTTGTAGTCAAAATCGAAAGACAACTGAGCTGATTGTCATTAGTGAAATATGTAAAAAAATGGATGTGTTAAGTCTCATGAAAAGAATATTCAAAAGCATGTTGCAGATAACCAGAAGTATTAGTAAATCACTAAATGGAAGTACATAAAATAAATTTTTTACAATTTTCACAGTAGCAATTCAAAACCTGGATTGTAGATACACGACTATTTCACTGTCTTCCACGAAAATCCAGGTCAGTCAAACTCGGAATGAGGAGATAGTTTTATCGTACTGCATGAGGCATTCCTCAAGAGAACATCAAGTCGCGTAATGCGAATGAGTGGACAAACTATACCACTTACGAGTAGTCAGGAACATGTATGTACTGGGGAACCGAAATAAGCACGTAAAAGTGTAAGAAACAGTTGAACAGCCTGGCATGAACTGATGCTTTCCGTATACGAACTTGCCACCTGCGTTACTCCAGAATGACCGTTTTGTGAAAATGATTGTTTGTGTTCTTGGTCTTGTCGACGCATTTGTCATCTGTGTTGAACTGTTGAAATAAGCAATCGTTGTTCTGTCGGCGTGCTGTATATTCCCGAAACTTGCATCTGTCAATTGGCGTGCACCGACAGTGCCTTTCCAGCTAGACTGGATGGGCTGTGTAAGTTGGTTATTAGAGGTCTTCCTAACAAAACACTTAAAGAGTTCCAGGTGATGGTTCAAGAACAAACTCACTGAACATTTGTTATTTACACACTAGTAACTGGAGAGAAGAGCGACTAGGTGACAGTTTGGAAAATAGTGGACTATTACAGATTCTTCAAGACAGATTGGATCACGTTGTATAACGATTCTGGATCAGCCGGTCATTGGGACGTCCTTAGTGTAGTTCAGATCGATGTAAATAATATCGATTCTCCCTATTTTCTGCTGAAAAGATGTTGAGAGGAACATCTTACCACTTAAGGTTCACCAGAGCACATTCAGTACCCCTAACTCGATTATTGTCAATGCTTCTACCAAAATCACACCGGTAAACGTACGAATTTGATCTCTTATTGATAGTCAATTTATCTGTCGAGTTGACTAATTGGGATAGGGTTTATGTCCACATCAACGGGCAATTGTTTCATTGTGGCTGTTGGCAAATGTGTGTTTCTTCACGGAATAAATGCCATCCACTCTCAGACATGACAACAAGGTGCCCACAAATGATTCAGCCCTTCGGCACTGACTATGCCAAATTTCAAGCAGAACATTCTGACCGGCAGTGATAAATCGTCTGACACCTGCGTCCAGAGACCAGGCGGGAAGTCCGCACATCTGGGTAGAGGGTCCAGATTAACGGTGTACGTCTCTTTATTAGAAGAAGGAAAGTTTGATTGAACAGAACAAACAACCCTTCGTATCCCCAAAGTATGGGGGGGGGCAACAATCAAGTCAGCGTGAGCGCACACACATGTAACAGGTTCTCACCATGGTACTAATCCATTCATCGTATCACCCGGCCGCGCGCTCAGCTGAGCTAATTCGGTCTGCCTCAGTCTCTGTGCCTTTACGACAACCCAATACAGTTGCTGTGTGAACATTCCAGTAACATAAAGCAGATCTAATTTGTTTTCTTCCTTCCAAGTTGTTTCTGCAACGTGTTGACTGCAACAGTGCACATTAATTTTGTTGATGGCGTTGTCTGAGGGCTGTAAACATCACGCGCCCAGGACAATAGAACATGATAAGCATGCCTGTACGAGTCAGCAAAACTATGGGGCTTTGGCTGGACTCCAGTGGGTTGCACAAATCGGGATGCCGTCAACTCCATTATACCGAACAAACAATGTTATATTTTCAAGTTGACCATCACTCACATTTGATCGCAGCCTTTGAATTCAGATAGACTTTCCAGCCAGCCGGTGTCTTTCGAAAAGAAGCAGTAGACTGGAGTTTCGCTCTCAATAGATTTCCTTATAGTTTTTATGAATTCAGTTATCAGAGGACACTTTCGAGATATTTGCGTGAACCGAAGTTGTTGATTGTGATCGGTCTTAAAAAACAATGAAATGAGCCAAGTCAGTTTGGAAGACCTTTGTGCACGCATTCCAATTGAATACTGGGTAACCTCTATTACCGACATGCTCTAACAAAGATGAAACTCGAGCGTACTGTCTTTTTTCGAAAAGGGCTGTCTGCAAAGTCTATAGGAATGCGATAGCTGCGATCATTTGTGAATGATTTTCAACTTATACCAGTCGGACTTCCCAATTACTTATTTNTATATATATATATATATATATATATATATATATATATACTAAGAATTGTGCCAAATGGTTGAACGAAGGAGCAGTACGCTAAGATGTTTAAGGTAAACTGCACATCTAAAACGCTAGCATCATTGTATACCACGACTACTAAGGGATATCCCTGTTAAGACGAACTATGTTGTGCATATAAGGGGTACATGATCAGTCCAATGCTACCGCTTCCACAAATAGATAAGATGAGACCTCTGACCTGTTTGAAACAGACGCCAAAACTCAATGGATCGGGTATAAACGACTGAAGGCCTTGATGTATGTTTATTTCTAGCCAAATAAGGAACATCCGCAACTTTTATGAACTTTTATGACAGACTCCGTCAGATTCCGCGGGCCTAATAGGGTAGTTTTTGATGTTTGTGACATACTCCTTAGCAGAAAGTTAAAATTACCATACGTTAAATGAAGCAGAGTTGAAGTGCGGTTTATAATCTGATCATAGGATCACGATGGCGTGGGAGTAAATTCTATTTTTAAATGTTTTAAACTAAACATCAGCCATACTGGATCGTACCCTCTGGATCCAAATAAGTCTTTCGATTATCCCATTTTGAAATCAAGCACTGGACTCGAGTTTCGCTCTTAGTGTAGGCCATTAGTATTGCGTATCGTTGTTCGAGTGGGAGTTTACACTGTGACCTTGATACTTATGAGACTAGCGTGATAACCACAACGCCAGTCAACCCAGAATAGATCAGACCGAATAGTTACACACAAAAATTTAACCAGAACTTTATGAGAATAATTTTCGGCATGCCCCGATCACTTCAAAAGGAAACTACTTAGAATCGCTCCGTTTAGCCCAATCGATAAGCCCGTGGTCAGGACTTCTGGCTCAAGTTGAATCTGCTACATCCAGTAAACTGCAACTGAGTACGGTGTTCAGATTAGAATATTCAAAACTTCCGTTCATTATTACAGTATAAACTGCGCATTTTTAACAGCAGTTCTAATCCTACTAATTTCGGGATCATCTTTGTTAGGTTGTCTGAAAAATGGCAAGTGATAAGCGATATGCTTTTATGATATACGCTACTTCGTGGTTATGACAATATTCCTCAATTTCTGAACTGATTCTGGTCCACTGACTATTCCTAAACCATGACAGTTAATGTGTGGTAGACCATGGCAAAAAGTACTTGGAGGTTATATAATGTGAACATTCTTCTTAGAAGATTGTAGTTTTTGTTTCACAATAGACTTTTCAGTCGGTCGCTGTCAAAACTAAGCACGTTAATCGATTTTCGTTTTTGTTGGAGTTCGTCAGTAGTGCATGTCCTAGCCACGGCCAAGATTGGAACCCCGGCCACACTTTCATGAAGCGACCGTGTTGAACAGTGTACCATGGTCTACACTATTAAACTGTTATATACAAACGCTCAGCCACGTTCTTTTATGAGTAATGTTTATATTATCCGACCGCTTCCAAAAGGTGATAGTAGTCGACCTGTTAACTCTTATCAACGTCCCAACATTAGGGCTTCTCGTCACGTTGAACCTACAGAAACCATTAAACTTTGTTAAAGATCGTAGGTTTGATTCATCGGTGTGCACGGTGTAATTGAGATATGTAACGCGCAGTCAAAACCATCAAGCTGGCACGGATTGAATTTGCATTTTGTGACGGACCTTCCTGCTGTGTTGTTGGGTTTCGTTTGTGCAAGTCGTGTGCGTGGCTTACTGGGCCCTTGATTTATGTCTGTTTGTGTCGTTTCCTTTTATAGGTCGGCTGTTGGAATCCCTGCTTCAGAAGAACGCTGTCCCCTAGTGTCTCCACTTTGAGGCAAAGTTGGTACGCGAGTGTAACGGGCATTCAAGGTAAAAACGGCTGGCCTGCAAGCTACAGGTATAGCTAGATCGAAACATCTGTCCCTCACTTGAGTACTGACCACTGCAACCGTCCAGTTTACGCGGCTTTCACCTTAACAGCTTGGAACGGTAAATAACTCTGGTCTATTCGACAGCGACTCAACGGGAACAAGCCCGTTTATTACATAGTCTACTTGTGGACACATCACGAATGTCCACAGAGTAGGAAATTACTAGCCCAAAAGCTAACACCCAGTGCTGTGTCAGAAAGAGTTCATACAATAACTTACCAAATTTACTACATTTTAACACTGATTTCCCATAACTTAGGCCCGGAGGAACAGGATAATCGTGATGCACACAATTATACTCTAGGACATTATTCGGTCTGCAGAGATTATTTCCGGTAAGCGAGAAACTGGTTACCCACCAAATCCGAGTGTGATTTAGACCTGATTGTCTCAAGCAACCTTAGCCAACCAGTAGCCAGGAGAATCAACTCGGTACATAAGTCACTGGCCTGGCTGGTCGAACGGTTTCACTCGGACAGTTTCACTGTTACGTTCAGTTCACTAATGCGCCTCCATTTTCATTTAAGTATCCCAACTTTTCCTCCCTATACATTGAGGGGTGTTATTCTTATTGAGAAAGTACAATATTGAGCTACAGTGCGGGTTACGACATTGTGTTCTCTGATTTATTCAGGTAAGTCTTGTAACTTAAGACAATTCTCAGTGTACTATCAACGTATCAAATGAGACTTGATTTTGGTAATCAGAGTTTTTCATGAACTCCAACGTCGCTTGAGAAAAAATACTCGAGCCTAGCGAGATTAACCATCTCAAAAATAACTCGTTTGAGATGTAGCGTTAACTGAGACATTTCAGCCTCTCGGTATGTCTAACCTGAAACAGTCTCCCACAGACTGTCGTAACTGTGCCATCGGTAATTAAATTCGGGCGTAGGTCTGACACACATACTGGGGAGACAAAACTGAGTCTTGGGATAACTCAATTATGCGAACTGTAGTACAGACTTAATGTTCTTGTTGAATGACCTGCTGATTATTACCAGAATTCTTGTTTCCTTTCCCCCCCTGTCTTTCTGTTAATCGCGACCAATCTATCCCCAGATAAATTGCGAACACTAATGCCCTCGTAATCACATTACTTTCGTCGGTCAAGTTGCCATCCGCCTTTAAACACTGCCTAGACAGGTTTACTTTAATGTAATTAAAAACTTGCGGGGGAAATGTTGAGAACAACTGACGTTGCTTGTTTTGTGGGCAATCTGGAGTCTTACCGGAAAACTTTTGATAAGTTAGCTCCTTATGCAAAAGACGTTTGTGTTCCGAAGAGTTCACAGCTTGTAGACTCACGTGGATTTTGCATCGGAATTATAGTTAACCGTCTCGGTCACTGATGAAGTGTCACCTCTTGGATGGTTCGTTTTTTGGTTGCTATTTCGAATAACAGTCACACAGACTGATATGCTTATGTGTCTGGTTTAAATCTAAAGATCAAACGAGGAGGTGAGTTGTTGATGTCTTCTGACAAGGAAGGAGTTCCGCAGTCTTCTGTCTGTTATTTTGAAACAGCTGAACGTAAGTTTCCTGATAGTCCAAAGTCAGCAGTGATAGAATTTGAGCCAAATCCATCCAAATAGGTAGGACTGAGGTAGAAAAGATTGTGATCTGAGGTTGAAACAACCAGCAGTTGGTAAAAACCACAGCAAATTAGTGATACAATATACTAAGATTTTTAACGAAATACCTAGTGGTATTTGGTTCAAGTTATTTAAGTCTTCATTGTAAGCCACTCAGTAGATCTAGTATGCCTAGCACGTTTAGTAGCCAACCTGTAGCAAGACCTTTCAGTGAATTCGTGTACACGGTCGAGTCTGAAGCACGTAACTAGCCTTCGCTTATCGATTACATACATGGTTAAATTACAGGAGGTTTCATCAGCATTCATCTAAAGTTGCGCTAGCTGAAACCGAAAATTAAAGCTTTCAATTAGACAGTGTATCATGATCCATTTTCATTCATGAATCTAATTAAGAGGCGCTGGTAACTGTCTGGTTATTGGACATTCAAGTCCATCTCTTTACCGACTTACATAGTGACCTAGTTCCGCGAAGTCCCTGTGCAAACAACAAATCGGTTCACATTGAGACAGTTTTTACTCACTTGTGTAATCCCCCAAATTTGTAGCCGTTTTCTGACTTGTGTTTCTGTCTGCACTTGTAACTCCCACGTTACTATTGCTGGGGTATCGTAATGTTCCACCACGTCAGTCAACTAATTTACCAGCGACTAGTTTAATCCAAGATTTTTGTGTTAGCGAAAAAAGTCAGATATTCGAATCGTGCAATTTCGATGGCCGAATATCAAAATATTGCTGTCTAACCTTCAGGACACTATTCTCACCCAAACCTGCTTTTGATCAAAAGACATTTAACTAAACATTTAGAGTTTATGCCTTTGTGCCACGAATTACTAAATTCTTGAGCGACATATAGTTTGAAATTGAAATGTTTTCAAAACTTGTTCTTTGCTGAGTGCGTTATAAGCCTTTATACGTAGTTGAACTTCCCGTTTTACTTACCGCAGTGTTACTGTACAAACTATTCACAGGTCTACGCATTACATCAGTGATTCAGTGATGGATGGTAAGATGAGAATTTTGATGCGATCATGCAGCACTGTCGGACACGAAACTAACACTGAAATTTATATTTTTAATTCGTCATGAGAATAAGGGAAGCATTAATATACGGTCATTAAATACATTCAACGTTAACATTACCCAAACATTGTACAACTAGTGAGATGACAGAAAATGTTCACTCAAGCTCTGTCACTGCCAGGGAATATGAGCAAGAGTAATCCTCATGCAGTTCGTTAGGCAATTGGTTAATTTCTTACTTGCTTTATAGGTGCAAGATTATTCTGTTGTTCGAAACATGAAAATCTTTGGCTGATTTTTATCTTTTAACACATGACTACGAGGTGACTGGTCCTTCCAAAATACTTCGGTTTCATCAACCGCAAACTACTTGGTCGGTTATTTGTGACCATTCAGGTGTCGGCTTAGCAACATCTTGAGAACAGCTCTTGAAAACGATGTAATTAGCTGATTCGAGTTCCCTTTCAGTTTTTGCACTATTTAAAAAGTGTACCGTTTAGAAAAATCGTTAGATCTTCACTCACATTCCCGTAATTCGTCGCTAGAAGTTGTGAACTGATCATTTATGTTGTAAGCTGAGCTCAGTCAACTTGCCAAGTTAGTGGTATTATCTATGAGGGTACATTTGTGGTTATTCTGTTTTGCCCAGATTACCAACGTTTCCATGTTAATCTACGTGTTTGTTTTGTGTATATAAACTAGTTTACCCTACTTACAAGTGCTGGACCCGGACGTAAATATGCAATATCCGTGAGTTGTACCTTGTGAAACCACATTTTAATGTGACTTGGCTGAAAAGTTTGCATGATCAGGTAAGACTGTTACTCAACTTCTGAATCCTGTTCAGGCAGGATGTGAGTGGCATTCAAAAACATCAAGTGGATACAGCGTTTGAGCAGTATACGAGAAGGTGGTGTTTCCCAGGAAAAGTTTTGTCGCAACTGTGGCGCCACTCGTAAGTGGTGTGTACTTTTTGTGTCTCTGTTAGTTTAGGTAATAACAGAACACCTGGAATTGTCACTTTTCAAAGGCCGTGATCACAAGAGTTAGAAACACGGACATTAATAGTTCATGATGTGTACGTTCACACTTTTTTCTACCTGGTAGGGCTTGTCTGAATACGTCTCTAGCCATCAACCTCCGACATTACGATCCGAAACGCCCATCTGATCGCTGGTCATAAGCGATGATCGTAGGAGTGATGATAACTTCGGTAACTAATGCTTAAGGTTACCAATCCGAGCCTTTATTCAGACAGTTTTTAGTTGAGGAGACAAAGAAGAGTTGAAGGTAAGCATTGAGAAATGCCATCATGTGGTTTGTTTTTTTCTTGGAGTTAGCGGTATGCTATAAGAATGTGTACATCTTGTGGAGAGTGCGAGTTTCATTTGCACAGTCGTACTCTAATACCACACGATACATATTGGTCAAAAGAACCTTCCAGCCTTTGTGAGACTGACTGAATTGATGGTCTGTCTGTATCCGCAATGGATGGGTGATTTGCTGCACTGTTGAGTTATGTTCAGTTTGATGTTCCCATAATCGTTGACCAATCAAGCGATAACCAGTGCGTAAGTAATAATCACAATTTAATCAGTTTTCTAACTCAGTTGACTGTGAATATTAATCATCAGTTATTAGCATTAAGAAGATTACAACAAACGAGTTGTGGAGGCCCCATGAATTCGGGGTTGTGTACGATAGATTTTAGCTGCAGGCTGTGAGGATGTTACTTTAGAAAATCAAATATTGTGGCCGAAAAATATTTCTCAGCTCATAAAAACGTTCTGTACAAACAAATCGATTGTTAAAATAGTGACTTCATAAGTCAGGTGGGTCAAGGGCAACTGTATCACTAGTGTGGGGAGTTCGTGCTCTTCCAAGGGGAAGTTCTAACATACACAGTGAGTCATCGAATTGACGCAATATTTTAGCCAGTTTGATAACCCCTTCTAACCCCGTTGTGAATCTCAGCGAACCAATTGATATGCTTGTTTAATGCCATAGTCTAGCTTACTAGTAGAGGCAGTTAATAATGGAAGCCGTTCAGTAAATTTGGAATGTTGTTCTTGAAATGTAACTTTAACCTGTAGATAAACGCAGCGTCCAAATTTTGAGTAATGTGAATGACATATTAGTAACGAATATGCTAACCAGAGCGCCGTTGGTTTTTACGACTTGATAAACTCTTTATACAAATATGCACCCCTCCAAATTCCGGCAATTACATCGCATCTAGGGTTGTCGGTTGATGGTGGGACAGTCACTTTTTGTCACAATTTTACTGTGTGATATAAAGTCGAAACTTTGTACAACTACGTCTTAATCCGGTTAGGAGTTAATTTTTGTAATTCTTTCTCACATAACAACCGGGTAGGTCCAGTGAAAATGGTGGGAATGTAGCTAAAATGCAAACTGTCCAACATGTATGGATCAGGTTAAAAAATTCATTACATGTCGAAATCCGGAACTGAAGTATTTTCTCACTAAGTAGATGCAGTGTGTTGGAACTTCGACGGGAATTTAGGTATCTTTGTATTGTAAAGGTGTAAAACGATTTCATGATTGTCGTTCATACTGGAATTGCTTCCGGGTGAGCTAGACCTCTGGAATGAAACATATGATGGTGGCGTTTAGCCAGCAATACATTCATGTGAACTATCGATACGTATGATTCTTGATTCCATTCTTCGACTTAAAATTTCTGTGACTGATTTCTCAGTTTCGCTTTGGCAACTCAACCAGCAACCGACAGAAAACACCGTACTCTCCGAATCCTAAATCATACTTTCATTCTTGAAGTAACGTCTGTTCCCAATACCGCACATTACTGATCATATCGGTTACAGTCATTATGGAGGAAAAGTGAAGCGAACTTGCTACTTATGAGGTATGTTGCTTCAAAGTATGGTTATGAGTCATTGTATTGGTTGGCATACGTGTAAGGATTGTTCCTTTCGTACAATCATCTTGTTGTCATCGCATTTTACGGAGATTTTCTTAATTTCACGAATTCCGCGAACATATTGTGGAAAACGTTTAAGTGCTATTTGGACGTTAAAACTGGTTGCTGTTACATTTCATGACGTTATCGAATTCAGTGTTAAAACCTGTTATGCAAAAACTGATTTTTGTTGAACGCATTCTGAGAAAAGTTCGCTTGTATAATCATAACCACACTTTATTGTCAATCACAGGAAACTAGGGCTTTTGATCTTAGAATGTGACGCACTGTCGTTTGTTTTGATTCGTGCCTTATGATCGTTATTTGAGAACACTTCGGGACAGAAGATTCCGGTGGAGAAAATCAGAGTACCATTAATTAGTCCAGATTCTAGCTGGTATAAACTGAACATCACTCACAACTGATTGCAGACTTCACGTTTCCGTGATCTTCTGGTCAGCGCCCCCCTATAAAGTGAGTACAACAAATTCAGTGAAAATCTGGTCATATGTAAATTGAGGTCAGTGGTACGGTAGCCAACACAGTCGTCTCATGAAAAGGCGGTCAGTTTTCTGATTACGGCCATGGCAGATGTATACCCTAGTGGCAAATGCGAAACTCGAGTCTAATGCTACATTTAAAAAAAAACTGACCCAAAAAGGCTATGGGAATGCGAAAACTGCAGTCGATTGCTGATACTATTCACTTCGAAATATGATCGTCATGAAAATGTATAGACTCTACTAAAATCAGCTGTTGAAATATTCATTCCTGATTACCGTAAAGGTCACTAAATAAGTAGCGAGCTTTTGTTAAGCTGAGCAGGCGGATTTGAGTATGATTTCGCAGCTCGGCTGACTGAGGGCACACAACTTAATTCATTGTCCATGGGGTTTTTGTGCATTTAGCCCAGCTGCACAACTTGACCTAAGATACTGATGTGGAGTCAATGTTTTCACAACAAAGGCGCATTCCAACATCTGCAACTCCAGCTTATGATTACTGTGCCCGTAGAAATGTATGCTGTAGGTCCGTGAGATTATTCGAGTTGTCTGCAATCCATTCTACAGGATGGTTCTAGTGCACCTTTGAATTTCGAGGTTCACACGGATGAATACTCACTACAGGCACATTACGGTAACATTTGTTTCCATGTATCGTGACATGCCATCCAAACTGGATTGTGTCATTTGGGTTGATTCTCTTCAAGGTGCCAAAAACTAGGACAACATTATTCAAGAAATGAGTGATTGTTGAACATTGAGAACTAAGCCAAACAGTCAAACTGGAGAAGACAATAGACTATGTTTTCCCAGTGTGTTGTGCTTTTGACTAACCCTTGACTGTCGTTAGCCAGAAGGGCTCCACAGTGAGTTCACAGATGAGGCAGCTGTGGTCGTCCAAGCGTTTTCGTGAGTCTGTGACATTCGTCATATTCTCATTAATTGATTATTTTGGGTAGCAACTGCCAGCCGAACTCAATCAACACGACTTCCGTTGCTGAGACAGACAGAGAAAGAGAGAGCAATGGGTGGATGGATTGGTTACCATTGTGACGCCACATGTTCACTGACGTTCGCCTAGTGCCCAGTGTGTGCAAAAATTTCGTCCAGTTTCGAATTCGGGTGGTAAAGAGCGAGGACATTGAAAATCATGGTGCCTGGTCGGTATTTTTCGGGAAACACACTTGCAGTCTTAAGCATACGACTGATTCCATTTATTTTGAAGTTAACTGGAAAACGTAAATGGATGGAATCCTGAAAGTCCGTAGCTTAAACGATGTTTTGCCTTTCATTTTATTTTCAAATTCTCTATCTATTTCTCGATTTTGGGGACTAGACTGATTGACACTTTCGGTCGTACTGTTGGAGATACTACTGAATATAATAACGATCTTATCTATTCTCTTTTCCCTGTCATTTGTTTTGAGATAAGGCAAAGAGTTCGTGGGTTGTTCTTGCAGGTCAGTTCATTTCACCAGTAAAAACACTTCTGTTTGCTGCTGTTAGGGATAAGGTTTCACCACGCTGAGAATTTTTCCGTAAAAGGTCATGGCGAGAGGTTGCATCAGACGTTTCAGAAATCTCCAGGGTTAACCGGCAGGTTGAATGAGATCAAGAATTTCAATCTGCCTCGGGAACCCTAATCGGGGGGCTATAGATTGGAATTAACAGGACAGTTACTGTTTCTCCTCTTAAGATGATCCGACAACTTGATCATTGCTCAAAAGCGAGAGTGGTTGAAGGTTCACATATGATAATCCGGTCGTGCCTAATGTGAATTCACTGGCGCAATGCCTAACACGGTTGTTTCATGAATGCTTGACATGAGTCCAAATTCCGGCCGTGGCAAACATATGCACTATTGACGATCTCTAATTGGAACGAAACTCGAGTCTAGTGCTTGTTTTCGAAAGAAGTTGGCCGGAAAGTCAATGTGAATGCGGAGGCTGCGATCAAATGTGAGTGATGTTGTTAACACAGGACCCTTGGGCCATCCGCTTTGACAAATTTGTGATCTTAGATACCTTACTCACTCATTCGCTTGGGCGCGTCCACCATTGTAAGGTCTCTCCGGGCGAGTCGGAGTACGATCGACCTGGTGTTTGCACAACGACAGCTTCAGGATGGCGTTAAACCGGACGGCCTGGAGGAATACCGTTCGGGCGGGCGTGCGAAAGTTCGGCGAGCAGTTATTGCGCGGCCGCGAGCGGAAGCGTGCGGTACGCAAAGGAACCATCGGTGTCATAGGTCGCGGTGACGTGGCTATATGGCGTTGCGATGTGTGCGGCCGCGAATGCGCTGGCCGTTTGGGGTTAGTGGGTCACCAACCTACTCATAGTACCCTGTCGGGGAAGAGGCGGCGAGTACGTTAGGCTCAGGTAGGTCATATCAGTGTATTCATTATACTTCTATTAATGACTGCGTCGGCCAACAATCTGGTCGTTGACAAGTAATCCGCTCCACCTTTCAGAAACATGGGTGTCTGTGGTCTTCTGTCCATTCTTTTCTTCGGCTTTGTTGGTGTATTGTTTGACGAATGGTCTATCTGGCTTTTCCTAGTTCATTGTGTATTTCATTTTTCACCGTTATCTCCTTTGGGATGCACTAACCTGCACGCCCATACTGCAATGCTTCTCGTATTACACTTCACAAATCCTTCTTCCTAGTTTAGATCTCGTCATTGCAGCCTCTTTCTGTTTAGTTTCTGAGAGATAATAGTTTCCTTTCCTTATTAGCCAATCAAATGGCTAACCAGCATTGGCCGGCTGGACAGAAAGGCCCCACTGGCACACCTCCTGGTCTTATTCCCTCGGGTTCACATTGGATACGTGGTGTGTGAGTGGAAGCGCAAGTGGTGCAGTGCAAGCCAATTGCAGTGATGGATAAGCGCATGCGTCCTTTGGCTTCGGTCACAGTGACAGGCTAATCTGAATCGGATGTCGCCAACCTTAAGTTCTCTTCTCTATTCACCCTTTGTTTTGTTTCGTTCACCTTGCTTGTGACTTCATTTCTCACTTATTCCGTGGAGGTGAACCGCAGAAATTGCGGTGCATCTGATGGAATGCAAGGATATGATGATAACGTGTCTGTAAGAAGATTTCACATAGATTTGTTGTTGAGATTCAGAGGTTGTGGAGTACAGTGCTAACTTATACACCGAAGAAAAACACCGTCAACCAGGAGAAATAGAAAAACAAGATCTGGCGTCTAGTTGCGCAGTGGAATGAGCAGGGCCCAAGCGAAGGCATCTCAACAAAAGCATTTGGATGAAATAAGAGAACGAAAATGACCGTGAGATAGGTACGAAATCCACTAGCTCTATTCAAAGATGTTTTTAGAAAGTAGACAGATATTTTTGAAATGGTGGAAAAAACAGGAAAATGCATAGGTCAGTCGCATGAGTTACCGATAGATAAGTTTGTAGATAATTAGTGTTGAATCTGTGCCGAGTAGGTGAGAAAGAATATGGACTACTGTAGGACGTGCAAGTAGTGTGGTAACAACAAGACGGCTCAGAGGTTGGAAGCCGCAATCGTCAGATCGGAAGCCCACACTACCCACAACACTACCCCCGTATCTTTAGAGATGTGAACGTACCCATTGTTAGTCTTTTCCCCCGCGGTATCTTTCCCAATGATACGATAAGTCCCGATTTGCTTGTTTTGTACAAGGTCGTGTTCAGTCGTTTGAGCAACTATTGTGTTAGGTGCCAAATGATAACAGTGAATTTTAGTGCACAGACTTCCGTTGGTTTTGAGCAGCGCACTTTTGTTGACAATTAATTCACCATGTTCGGAACCGGTTTGATCTAAGTAAACATTTAATATTCTGCCTTGTTCCATTTTAATCAGTGGGTTTGGAGCTGCTCAGATACGGTATGGGCTTATGCTTATAGGTTTATACGGGAGAAATAGCAAATAACTACACATTCCCGACATGGAGTTTACTGTTTGCTAGGACAGTGATAACCTGCACCTGGATGTGACCAGCAGAGTGGTTGACAACAATCTTTATAGAACAGACACAACAATGCGGGAGAGGCCGCAGCTGATTAGGACTGGTGGGTGGTTCAATTCTTCAGTAGATACTTCTCAGAAAAATGGTGAAACGAAGCGGTCAGATGGTATATATCCAGTAGTCGGATTCTATCATAAAGTGTTTGGCTCGTACGTTATAAGTTACCGGTTGAAGTATTTTACTAGTTAGTCCCAGACTCCCCGTGTCCACCCTCATCTCGACCAGTCATAGTGCTGGAGAGTAGTTAATTACGGTTAGTCTGTCCTCAACCGCACGGCTCAGTTAGCCAGTGACTGTCAGTTTTTTAGGTCACTCGCATGAGGTGGCTTTTTATGCACAAGCACCCAAAGCCAGAGCGGACTTGCGCCGCTCTGTCATCTATCCTGCAGACTATATTCCCAAACTTGTAGACCGTGATCAATCGATTACACGGCGTGTTTCAGACCTACTCTCAACTGTTGCGGAAGCCGTCAGACTTGCTCAAATGACTACCACTCCAGCAGGCGAGGTAGGGCCTAAAAGTCATGTCCATCTGCTCGGACGGCGGAGACGATCACTGAATCCTGTACCACTCTGAGAGAACCTCTCCTGTACCCGAAGACATACGACCGGTTTTCTATGTCGGCGTGCATTCATTGCGTTCTGCGCCAGCGAACTCGTCAAGTAAATGGAAGTGACTGGGTCAGAGGCATATTCAATGTTGCACACATTCACCATTGTCCAGCAAGCGAACAGGGAACGAGTAATTTTTATTTGGAGGAAGCAGGTACTTAAGAAAGGATAGGCATACAGGCTATTTGTCTGATAAAGTGCTCAGTTCTGTCGGAAGTTCATAGATCAAACAATGGGTAACTTCGAGACTTACCGCATTTGAAGAGTCTCGAACTGGGTTGCATGGATGGTACCAAGGTTATCGCTAATTTTACTTGTAATGGAATCCTTGAACAAGTTTCAGGAGATCTTGTAAACTGTATGCTACGGAAACTTTTTTGGTTTGATTAACATTAAGCTCACTACAAATGGTAAGTCTCAACTGACAGACCAACTGCATAAAACAGGAATATCAGTGCGTAGAACAGATGCCAACTATGCATTTGGATTTACTGACATATTTGTTAAGCTGTCCGTATGGATAACTTAAGAGACTTGACCAGATAGCGATATCATCCTTGATCCATACACTAACAGCGTTATCGACCGGTAGGTTTATAATGCCGGTACTTACTGAAACTTTCTGGCTAAAAAGAGGTGATTTTCATGTTTCGGTTAGTGTTTTTGTCTGCTCTACTGCGGAAGACAGCCTATCTGGGTCATTCACTTTCTCGGATTGCATTACGCTCACAAGCATCGCCCCACCATTTAAAGTACGATAAACCCGCACGATCATACACTTGTCCTGAACACACCGGGATGTTGGTTGCATTCAACGTAGAGAATCTCCGGAGTATTTGTCTAGCCCGTTTCTTTTGTGACTGTTGAGTTTTCAGTTGATGCACAAAATGTACTTATTCCGGAAGAAAGTGAAAACAGTGGGAAGTGGTTTGTAAACGTTGAATTTAAGCACTTCAAAAATAATCTTGGCACTTAACAGGTCTGTTGTCACAAGTAACAACTTAAACTGAATCTTCATTGGAAGCGGGTATCGGCTTAAACTTCTATCCAACTAATGGCTCATCAGCTGGCTGGTCAACAGTGAAGCTAAAACGGGGCATAGTGACTTCGGTCAAAACACTGAGCACCGTTTATTCGTTTGATAATCTTCAGGATTTGAGGGTAAAAGCCACTTAAAACCGATAAACGATTTGGTTGATACAGATTAAACACTCTCAGCCTCTGGTTGTAGGCTTCATATTCAGCTAGACCTTTCAGCCATCCTCTTCAAGTACCATCCGTTTAAGAGCTAGAGTTCAACCAAACATGCATTCTGACTGGAAAACGGTGTGCCTCGTTTGGACATTTAGATGCCGTTTACAGTAACTGGCAGCAGTCATGACTTAAACACGAGGTTCGACGCATCAAAACAAATTGGAACAGTAAACCTGAAATTCGCTTTCATCAGAAGTCGTCAAACTATAACCACAAATAAGTTGTGGCCCAAATTTTCTGTTGATTTATGTTTCTTTGGCGCTCAAACATAAACCCACATCGGTTGACTACGTTTGAACTTGCACGGACACCCTGGACGCAGAGTGTAACACAATGTTTAGGTTAAACAACGTTCACTTTCGAATTTAATGCTCTATTCTGCCGCACATTCCACCCAACACCCCCTATTTTTAGATAGGAGCACTGGCTTCGAGATTCAATCTCGTTGGATCCGACCTGGTCTACATATTTTTATCAGTACGTGGATTCGAACTGCTGTCCAACATTCTACGAGAAACCTTGTAGCTTAGTTGATTCCGTGTTTCAACATAGTGGGGAAAGTTGATCATAAGTTTGTCCACTGGTGCAAACAGGGTAGGTATAGTGTCTCATTGCTAAACATGGTATTCCCTGAGGTGATAGACAGGAAATCGAGTCCCGGCCGTAGTAGGGACATACAATACTGATAACGCTCAGTAAAAACAAACCTCGGGTCTAGTGCATTTTGTAGATAAGACTGAGCGATTTGTCTGTCCGAACGCAAACAATTCAGTCAAACACGAATGCTGCTCAGTGTAAATCCAACTACACATCCGTACAGTAAAGTTTCGTGCTGAAGGCAGAATGGAGATTTCTGCTAGTCAATGCCCCCGTTCACCTGGCCGCCGATATTTTGACAAGTTTTTGGATAAGACAGTTTTACTAGATGGTGATTCACTGGGCTCATTCAAACAGTTCGTCTGTTGGTCAGGTTTAACTCCGTGACGTGAAGTTGAAACGAATTATACGCCTATTGATGTTCCGTCTAAAATTCGCCGTGTGAAGATCAATCGCACAAAAGAAATGTTTGTCACAGGGGATACTGTAACCTGAGCTTCGTTTCATATGTACATTCCATCGGTAACTATCAGTGTGAACTTGCCATCCCAGAACAATGGAAATGAATTTGTCAAGACACGGATATGGTCCAGCACAGACCATGTCAGTCAGTACGGATTAGCCAGCTGATGGGGCTGTGATCAGTTTTCTATCGGCGCGTATTCTCACAAACTCATTCAACTTCCTAACTCGGTCCATTGGGCTGGGTGATGGAGCGCGGCTTCCATTCCGTTAATTTAAACCGCAGTGAAGACGTCATTGTTGACGTATCAAAGATGTGAAGTGGGAAGTTGATTGTTAACATCAGTTGGTATCAGTCCTTCAAGCGATCTGCGGTCACTGCAGTGTGTGGTCCGGTTGAGTGTGCAACAAGCTATAACGTTCTACCAGCAACTTCAGTTGATGGCACTTAAAGGTGGATGAACGGGGGAATAAAGAAGCCTGGATGAACACAGTCATCACTGGTCACCAAAATGAAATTTCCGATTTACGTAGTGCTGTACAGGCTATGCAATTTGACAAGATAATTGGAGAGGGAGTTAGCAGGCCGTTGTCGAGTGGCACCCCTAAACGACTACTAATCTAACCGACTGATTAAGACATATGGAAAGTGTGCAACGTGTTTCTTTATTCGAGCGGCTAACACCCTATATGATAGTGTAATCATATCGAGTGCACCGGTTGAAGCAGGGATAAGAAGAGAACATCCTTCCATATTTATCTTGAGTAAACCTTCACTTCCGCACTCTGGATTTGGTCTGAATGACCTGCATTAGTGGACTACACTTTTCCCCGACCCGATTCACTTACAGTGCATACCCTCAACTAAATGAACATTCGAAACAGGACTAACGTGGCTATGAGCAAATCACACTGATCACTGAACTGTCAACTCTGTAAATCGGATGTGTCCAGTTAAGAAGACGGTCGTTAAGGAATCTCGATTGAACATCACTCTCTCCTGTGTGTTTAAACGGAATGACTGTGATGAGATCACAGTGCTGATAGACGTAGATTTTAAGGGTTTTACGCCGCAATCGGATTGTAGAAGGGTGCAATATCAGCCTCTAGTGGAGAATTTTCGGCTTATGTACCAGACTGTTGCTAGCTTCCGGTCTTTTTATACTGCCTAACTGATCGACGATGGACAAAACACCGGTGGTAGCTCCGATTGATGCTCATCTATCCGCCGTTGATCTTTGAAACAATTAGAAGGTTGTGCGATGGCTGTCTCAAGTCAATGTTTGCTGGACTTCTACCTTTTTATAAAAACACTACATGGGTTTCAGAAAGCAGCCTTATCTCTCACGTACCCTAACTGTTCAAAGTTTTTGCACCAAGGCTGCTGACGAATCGGTGTCCACTGATACAATCAACCTGCATTACCTTAAAGCTTTCAACAGCATCCGCAACCTCACATGGCCAGAAAAATTTAGCGGTTGTGATCTCGTGGAGATTACCTACCGGAGTATAGAATTAACATAACGGTCAGTCATTACCTGTCAGACTAGTTTCCCGCGGATATCAGCGTATCACAAGGGTCTTCCATAGGTTTCTGGCTTCTGGATAAATTTGACCATGCTTGTCCTAACATCGCCAATTCATCAGTGGTGTTCCACGAAGGTGCTAAAACACCCCGGTGATGTGGGTGTATTCCAGAACGATTAAGAGCTGATCACTCCGGTGTCCATGTGTGTGGTTAATACTCAGTTGATCGCTTGACTACAGACAATCCATAATTGAAGAATCCCAAGAACACTAGCGAAAGACTACTTAGATCTTCCTGTACATTGTGGAAAGACGATAAATGACATTTAACCTCCCAATCAGTATCCATATTGACTACTTATTACCCAAATGTTGGTTGCAGTGTTCAACAGTATTTTACCTGCATACAACTTAGCAGACAGGTTCGCAAATCAACCGTGTTTGAAAAATCCATGGTTCTTTTGAACGTGTTCAAGGACGGGTTACTAAGAATGTTGTGGGGTGCAGAATGAGTTGTTGTCAATAAATACCTACAGCAACAAGTCAGTGTTTTAGTCTCCACTGCATATGTGATCATTTCCTGTCGTTAATCAGGACCCAAAGATTGAGATGTCACGCTGTAGATACTACCTCTTTTACGAGCTAATCGTTTCATTTATCTCAAACTCGGTACAGTCCGTAGATTAGTGCTGACGTTAACAGCACCCACTGGGATTCGCTCTGTACCGAGCTCCTAGACGACATTAGTGTAAGATATGGTAGAATAAGTAGTACTTGGTTAACAGTATAACTCGTTGATCGGCTTCATGGTCGTTTTTATTCATCAGACATGTCCACCCGGTGACTTGTTGCCACAGTTCGTGTGTTTCCGACGAACTCTGACCGTTAACCACATACTAGTTATTCTACCTTACCCTACAGACTCGTGATACTATCTAGAAACTTGAAAGAGACTGCATTTCTGTGCAGTTCCAGTCAGTGCTCTGAACATTAGCACTGATCTACAGACTTCAATGAAACTAGGGTGAATGGTGGAACTAACTCACAGATGAGTCATTGTCTACGAAGTTCAGAAACTACTGTTCCTATAAAAGGACTTTTGGTCGAAGCCAACTGGGGACGCACGCTTAGCGAGTAGCAAAAACCATGAGCACTTGTGTTTCAACTAAATGGGTGTACCTACTTCTCAATTAGGGTCTGCCTACGCTGAAACGTACTGATTACTTCTGTGGTTAGCAACTACGTTATCGACATGTTTAACACTTGACCCGACTAAGTACTTGAATTTCAGACATCGTAACAGTTCTTCTGGTTAGTTCTCCAGGTCGTCAAACTAAGTCATCAGGTATATGGCTGTCTGTCTGTCAGTTTGTTCCCGTTGATTATATCTTTCTGTCTATTTGTCTGTCTGTGTCCTTTGAATATAACAATATAGTGTAGCAGTGTGTTTCAGTTCCAGGATTGCAAACAGTACGTCCGTACCTTTCTTCATATTCCTCCTGCTTTCAGTACACTGGAAACACATTTGTTTGCATTGTTGAACCGCGTAACAATTATTTATTTTTAAGAAAACCGAGAAGAATATTCGTCTGCTTTCCTGTGCAAACTCAAAGAATATACAGAGGCCTATTGCAGGTAGTGACCGTTGCACATTCATCTGAACAGTGAGAGTCATCTTTAAGTGGGACTGTAAAGATGGCTATAGGTTCCACGGATCTCCATTTCCCACTGACATTACCAGTGTACGTGATTCTACACAGCTCGTTTGGACTAGACGTTTTGCTTCTCAGTTCATTGTTTGAGTTGCATCCACCCTCCAAGGATTTAGGTCTCCCGTGCCCACAATTTTTACAGCTTCCTATACTAATTTTTGTGATTTATGTAAACAGTTGAATGGACGTTGACTTAACATTGGATCTCCAATCTTTTTGACAGGAATAAGCATAGTAAGTTTATTTCAGATATTGTGACTCAGCCGAATAGGCGCGCCGCTTAATCAAGATAAACCGTTCTCTTTTTGTTGTTCAAATCGCAGAGATTTAACTCCATTTTGTTCTCCCAAGTTTCAAAATTTCACCAATTCAAATGAGATATTTTTGATTCACTTCCAAAGTATATCACTTTTGGAATTTTTATGTACACTTTGTATGTTTATAGTATATGCTGCTTTTTATTGTGAATATTTCTGTCCTACTGGTTGTAAGTTTCTAAAATTTTTAGCATCCTGTCTACTCATTTATGTAGGTAGGCTGAAATACATTTAGGCTCTTGTGCGACTCATGTTACACCATTATGTTTTACAGAATCGGGTGTAATATTCTGATTTGCTCAACTTATAAACAGTGACTCCCAGCAGTACATACACCAGTAAAAATAACGTCTCTAAAAAGACCACTTTGGTAAGGTTCCCGCAGATTTCACTTAAAACATTTAGCAGCAAAATACAATACTGCCGTCGATTTGTCAGTATCAAATATCTAATCGAAGACCATCACCATAATCTTGTTTCTCAGATTAGTCCTTGTTTTCTAAGTTTTTACACCTCGCTGTCAATTGGGAGAAGCTTGAGTACTACGGTCCGAATTCGGGTCACTTAAAACCATGAGCCAGTCGACACAGTGAGTGCATACTGGTGACGCACATATGGTGGACACTTCAACAAACTTATTTTCATTTCGTCCGCTGCAAACTTTGAGTCGTCCTGAGTACGAACAGACAAGCTTTTATAATCGGTCATAGACGACAATAATTCAGAATGTCGCTAGGAAATACCTGTTTGGTTTTTGTCCGTTTTCCTGAATACGTGATCACATAACCGTACAATGAATTTCTTTTACGTAAGTCAGAGGCAAAATCAAGTGCTGAATGGGGAATCAACTGTCGGAACTATATTGTTGTCGTCGAAGTTGTGTACGGTGTTGTGGATGTACACATTCGCTCCCTTTGCTGTCGAAGAATGTAAGAATTATTCCGGAAGCTAAGCAATTCTAAATCTGTAAGCTTGAATGGACGCAGCAATATTGCTCAGCTGATCGTAAAACTTACAAGAATAGACAGCAGCAAATAGCGGATTGTGATGCTGCTAGTCAAAGTTCAGGTGTGATTTGATCGAACACAAAATGGAAGCAACTGTCAAACGGCAACCATTCAATTGCTGTCATTAAAAACCAGTAAAACGACATTGGCTATGCTCCACAACAAATTGACTATGCCCCTCTCGATTCATCATACAACAAACAGTTTCATCCGGAATATGGACACTATCAGTAAATCCCCTTTGAACGGTTTGTATTGCTAGAGCGAATAAATTAAATGCTCCCAATCGATGACTGCTGCAAGGAGGCGGCACGGTTTTTGTTATCATATCATGAGATTTAAGTAGACAATTTTCTGGTCGCCTTCCAAATCCATTTCCGTGTATCACCAACTATGCATAGCTACCAGAGTGGTTTGACAATGCTCGATGTTGACTGATTACACGATTTTTCAACCTTCACATTTGTGAAGATTTTCCTCATTTTACCAACTACTTACCACATTTTGTTAAAACCACAACTCACAGGTAGGGTTACGTGAACAACGACCTTTAGTTTTCTTGTACGAAACCTGTTATCAAATGGCAAGGAACCTGTTTACAGACTGCAGAATTTCAACTGAACAACTTTGGTGGTCTACAGAGTATCGATGTTGCCTGTATATTTATCTGGTACAGCAAAACAAATGTTTGTTTGCATGAACCAAACATTGTTCTGTCGTGATCCAGCACAGAAGCGAACCGAGCACTTCAACACATCTTTCACCACTCACCATGCACTGTCGGCCTACTGGGATGATTGATTGGTTGATTGATTAATTGAACCTAAACAACCGGACGCAGGTGGTCCTTGTTAGTCCGAGTCGAACAATCATTAGGTCAAATTGACTCTCACCAAACCATGCGGTCTCCTCGGCGACAGTGATCTTTCTAATCGAGACAGGTGAATTCCAGTCCATTGACGAATACCGAAGCAAGGACATCTGTCTAAGGGCAGATGTCTGTTCCACAAAGTTATTCATAATCGAGCAGTTTTCGTTAATTTTTTTGTTTGCTAAGTCTCATCGAATAAACAACAAGATAAGGAGATGGTGACAAGTATCTATCTCTTAATCGCTGGTTCTCGTCGTTGACGAAGTTTTTATTGTTGCACCCCGTTGTTTTTTCCTTATTTATGCAATACGAATGACTAGGACTAAGCAGTCCGATTTACTTCGTTAGCTTGTATATATATATATATATATATATATATATATATATATATTCACGCTCACGCGGTGTGATGTAAGTCGTAGTTGTTGCGTTTTGGCTAACGAAACAGGCACAAAAGTTTGCGAGGCCTGGGAAGTTCTGTTTCCTGATGACAGCAAGAAACAGTTCTCAAACAGTAATCGTTAACCGTAATGGGTTGGCGGTAGCCTGATTGGATCCGATCCGAAAGTATTATCCTCGACTCAACATATTGTCAGAGAAGATTCTGAGAAACATCGAGACATCGGCCAAATGGCTATGTTATATTGGAGGTGAACACATCAGTGAAGTTTCTGAATACTGTTTTATAACTGAACCACAGTGAATATCACGTGTACCAGAGTTTTTGATTGCGTACGATCCTAGGAATGCCTTCAGCACCCAACCGTGTAGAAGTATGTGAGAGCAAGTTATTCAATCAAAAACGACGTTAAAATGGCCACCGAATAGCAGATAAACAAGAATATTACGCCTTAGCAAAATGCATCGAGTACCTATTCATTGGAGGTGCATTTGTGCGTGCAGTTTTACAGGTTGAAGCAACATTGGAAATTGTTTATCTCCCTGTTAGCACTAGTTGGCTAAAACCAAAACGTGTCTCTACTGTCGAGTTTCGACTGCAGTCCAGTTAAGCAGCGAAAGTTCACTGTCAGTAATCATATCAAACTCTAGCAATAGGGGAGGATTTTATCAATAATTGCATTAAAATTAGTTTGGACTCAACATATTACCAAGAAGTAAAATAACTACAAGCAACATAGAGTATGAAGTTAGTGAAAAGGAGTATGAGAGGGAGGGGAGGGAAAAAAGGTATCATTTTTATCAAATACTGGAGGGTGCGTCCATAGAAGCTCTCATTAGTCACAGTAAACACGACAGTCTATTTAGCGCCCCTTGGTTACGTGGATCAGTATTCTTAGAGCAAATGCTGCTTTCATCCATTGTATAGTCGACTAATTGACAGGAATTCGTATCCAGCGATCTTCCTTCATTCTTGCCTTAAACCTGTTTGCGAGAATACAGCCACACACATGCCAACAAGCTTTTGGATAGCTTGTAACGTCCATGATTTATAACGACTGGTAATTAGTAACGGTCATTTCTACTTTTAAAAATGAGGCCCGAATTCTACGAGATAACCGCGAAAGCATCAGTCTAACCTCGTTCGCGTCATATTTGTACATTAGCCTTATATTGTATCAGCTCACCATACTTATGGGATGTCAGATTCATGAAAAACCGGTGGGGATCCAACGTTTTCGCGGGTATAATGATTACATTATTTACACTACCCCAGGTCTTGAGTGGATAATCAACTATCGTGGTGTCGTTTAGTATGAATAGCTTCCTCCTACTCGATTCTTTTTAATGTATTCAGGAGATGTCTGTCTACCAGAAGAACTCCGGAGAAATATACTTACACTTTAATATCAGTGCCCACTCATCAAGAATCGGAATGAGAACATATGAACAACTGATTAACTGGTTTATAGCTTCAGGTGATCTCCCACAAAACCATCTAGATTCTTCCTTCGTGTCTTACCTTACCAGGAACGATATACTCGTGGTTGCTCCTAGAGAATTCAATCTTGTTGAAGTGTAGCTTCTTATCCGTGACAAGCTGACCGATTTAGAGCACAAAGTTGACGCACTTCTGATTAGTTCTTCAACCAGTAACATACAGACATGAGTAATGAGTTCAACGACGGGGACGGTCTGTCAGGAGTAGGTTCGCACCCTAAAAGCAGTACTTGAATGTCGAGGCAATTCTACTCTATTTTCGTTAGAAGCATCCTGCTTGATAGGTTGCAGTGCTGCCTTTAGTCAGGCCACACTAACTTTCCAGTCTGTATAGCAAAAGTGCACACTATGAATGCTCATCTTCGTCATCATTGGCATACGAAAAGGTAACCGGTTATCGCTGAAAAAACACAGTATAAAATTGCTTTATAATTTATTTTTCTCTATTGTGGTAAAGGCGTGAACAAATCAGCTGAGTTGAATTTTCACCGATTCTGTGTCGAACACGATGAACAGTGTGCATTTCTAAACTCAATCAGGTAACTAATGGAGATGCTGTCTGTTGTAACTCAGCCATGTAATTCATGTGCCAGTTGAGTATTTACTAGTTATTTACTATTTACTAATCAACGCGACTTTCAACGGTAGAGTAGACCTACGGGACGGTCACATGAAGAAATGATCACGAAACACGAAGATCTTAATTGTACCATTGAGCAAGTTGAGTAGGTGTTGTCTGTCAACTTATGTACTCCATGGTCACTCGAATGGCCGGGTGGGAAGGTCATCCAACATTGCGATTTGGTTCACTCACTGGTAGTGTTTCAACTACAACATTGGCGACTGTTCTGTTCAACTATGCGTCAACTTCATCTTTCGATGGAAGCTTCTCTTTCGGTATAGTTCACAACAAGGTTGCTGTGAATTACACCTCTTGCTACAACACAATGTGATCATACCTACGGTCATTTTGAAGTAATGAGAAGGTGACTGTCTCCAATGGAGCTTGCAACGTGTTTGTAGATGGTATTTTGGAGTATTTGGAAGCGTTGTTTCAACCCGACCTATGAATGCATAAACAATGGATAGCCTAAAATCCTTCTCTTAGTAAACCTGACGATTTTTAAGTGAAAGGAACCTGGCAGTTTTCGACACAATGTAAGAAATTTGCTCGCCCAAGTTTGGTATACTTGGAAGTAAAATACCGGGGCGTTTAGGTGCGCTATATAAACAGTGACTCGCTGTTACCTAACTGGTGGCTGGGCTAGAATTTGGCTAAATTACGTTGACCACCACTCACGCGTGCTTTTGAGCTTCAAATTCGTAGTGACTTTCCAGTCTGCCGCCTTCGGAATTAAGCAACATCCTGGAGTTTCTCTGGTGGTAAGACTCGTAAGGAATGCGACGGAGATTTGAATTCCGACCACGTTTCTGTGGGACAACTTTGTTGACTACTGTACCATTCACTCTATATTAGACACGACCAAATTAACCTACGCAAACGGTCGGCCACATTTCCCTGTGAGTAATGCTAAGATTTCCCGATCCCTTCGTCAGGAGACAGTAACTGTCCTGTCAACTATAATCGATGACTCTGCGACACACTTCTCTCCAGGTGGGGCCCATAGTTCCTGTGGACCGTATCAAGCAATGCACTGATTACTAAATAGTAGTCGGGAATAAATTTGAAGTAAATCGAACACCACTTAGAGTTAAGCAAAGTTTTCGAACGTTGATTGAAGCGAAATCCAAGTCTATTGCTTATTTTCGAAAGTGGTCAGCTGGGGAGTCTGAACGGGCAATCTACATTAACTTCTCGACTGTTTATCAAGAACTTCTTAGTCTCATTTGTCTGTTGTTTGGATGTTCATAAACTACCCTTACATACTAAGGGTTTACCAGACCTTTAAAATACTCACCTCACTGCGGCTACATTCCCCGATTCTACTGTAACACATTGGACGAAGGATGAACCTTCAGAGAAACTGTGACTTGTATCAAATCTTGACATGTATCCGGATATTTTTAAACATATTCCCCTAAATTCAGTGGAGAAGCAGGTATGTGTGCAAACTTGCTTTGTTCAATGGTTATTTGGTGACTTAGCAACAACATCATAAAGTGACTTGGCTTTTTTGTTGACATTAATTGTGACTGCTTACAATACTTTCTATGAGTTTACGGTACTGTGTTATTCAACTGAAGTACGCCAACTATCCCCCATTTATTCAGAATGTAGGCATGTAAAAATATGAATACTTGCTTCGTGAGGTGTTTAAAGTTGATTACTTGACCTATGTACTCACCAATTCGGGGGACAAGAAATCTCCACCTTAATCTAGTACCCATGTGAACAACATGAAAACTGATGCGAAATCTGCTCCAAACATGCGGTTGATCCAGTGGGATTGAAAGTGCTATTTTACTACCAGAAGATGCTACTGTAGAAGAGTGATGGTCCCTGAAGCCTTGATTACTACCAGGCGCAGGTTGGACACTTAAACGGTGAGTATGTTCACTTTCTGCAGCTTCGTTTGAGGCTTTACTTACTGAATTTTACGGATTCAAGTAACTACAATAGGAATAAATACTACCTCATAAATACAGATATTCATGCTGAACACAATTAACATAGTGGATTAATTCAACCCTAGGCTAGATCTGCAAATGCAAGTTTAGGTCTGTGTCTGAGTAAGGTGTAGATCGTAAGTCCAGTAACGCTCAAAATAGCCCAAACAGTGGAGTTGCGTTCGATGGATTAGTAACCAAACTAACCACAATAAAGTTTGATTGTCTCAAGTGTGATTCAACTAGTCGCCTCAAAGTCATTCGTCAAACATGAGTAAAATATGTATTGGTTCATCGTTAGTATTGAAAATGACGATGAAACAAATGGAAATGAGTAAACGAAAACAACAGGGTTCCTATTGGCATATCAGTGACCATCCGTGGTAAATGTTGGTAGAACTTTTGAAACCGTGCATCAAAACAGCAAAGTATCATCAAAACTGGCTCTGAAGTTAAGCAACACATATACGTAGTTATTTTTTGTATATCATGTTAAACTGTTGAAAAGAAGCTGTGTAAAGAGGAATGAATGTGAACAGAGAAGGAACTTGAGGCACAACTTAAGTTTGGGCAGATTAAACAAGGTAAAACCTAACGACCAACGATCTATTCGACGAACCGGACAAACTTCGACAAGCTCACTCAGAAGTAGAATTCTGAGACAGTTGGTTAGATCGACTGGACCTTCTTCTGATCGAATCCATCTGCCTCACAATTAATCATTTGTTGCCCTCGTGCTGTTTTCAACGTGAGCTTCCATCCCACAAGACTGTGTGAGATCAGACGCAACTAATTGTCATGACAGATTGCGCAACGCTATACGACCAGGTTAAAACAGCCAACTAACTACGACCTACTGAATTCTAATTGCTGGCAAGATATATGGAAGATTTTACAATTCCCGGGATTGCGCATTTTCTCATGGATCAATTTCTTCTAGCTCGCAAATTAAATGTCCAAGCAACATGAGTTTCCAATGAGCTTGTTATCTAACCGATGTGAACGTAATTTGAAAATAGGTAATCCCCAATTCAAGAGGAGTGGAAAATAGACAGTTCATGTTTTTTGCTTAATTACAACAAATCTGATGATTTGGATGAGACCCAACCGTGAAAAGTCAGGGATTCGGATGGACTCGAAACAGCGACAGAAACAGCACAATTCAACGCGGCAAGCGCTGTACCAGCGGAGTTACGAAGTTTTGCAGCCTGCCGCGTTTAAGCATGCTGTTTCTGTCACTGTTTCGAATCCAGCCGAAACCCTGAATTTTCACAGTCGGGTTACACTCAAACCATCACATTGGCCAAACTACTCATTAGTAATACAATTCCTATGCTCACTAGTGGCGTTGATGGATTCCAATGTGAACGGTTCGAGATATCCTTCCAGGGCAGTCGAGCCCTTGGATCATTTAGTGGATTCCATATGAGACATTGGGACGGGTGGGTAACAGAGTCCAAATGTGAAATTTCCGAGTTCTTGATATGGCTTTGTAATTCAGTTGATACAGCGCCTCCCGCTTTGAGACATGCTGCTTCTGTCGCTGGTTCGAATCCAGCCGAGGCCCTAACTTCTCACATTTGGGTCTCATCTCAACTACAATAGTTGGAAAATTGGACAAGCAGGTTGTCAGCTGAGTACCCTAAAGTACATAGAACACATCAACACAATATATTCTACATAAGCTCAATTAAGGCCAAATCATGTGATCACTTTGTTGGTAGTGATCATATTTTAAAAGGTTTCACACCACCAGTCTTGCCGATGTCTATTGATAAACCTGAAATCAAGATTTGCTAATCGGGTTAAAATCATCGAGCCTATTGGAGCTGATTAGTAACACAGTTATTTGGGATAACAAAGCTGTTACTGTTCCTTCTATCGGAAAGGGTGGATCATCGAACTCCTAAGCTTACCTGTTTATCATACACACCGGTCACTCCTACTGTGGAATCGGTAGGGTAGAAAGCAAACTGATGCCCCTGATACATGAGCGCCGAAATCTGGTGAGGATAAGATTTATTAGCAAACTCCGCAAGTGTAAAACTGGAGTCAGTTTTTCCGTTCGAAAGAGGCCGGCCAATAAATGTGAGTGTAAAAGCTGCGGTCATATATGAATTGTCCCCAACTGAAATCGCATAGGTAGGCGGCCTCCTTCACGATCGTGGTAAGGTTATTTATTAGGCGTGCAGTGCGGAGAGAGGTTAAACTATCATAGAGCGTTGTACGCATGTGGTTACCTTGTGTTGATCAGTTGCAGTTATAATGAGACAATTCTGAGGTAAGAGAGTGAGCAATACACCAACCGATTCTGTCAGCAACCGCCTAGATTGTGACAAAACGCTCACGAACAGTTAAAGTGATCAAACCAACATGAAGGACTAAAACGTTTTCAGTAACGTCGTTAATAATCTAAAGATATTCACAAGACGTTCGAATGAAACGGGAAAGCAATATACGTTGATAGCAATGTAAGGTTGTACAGGTAGCAAACCACACAGGGCCAACTTTCTTATCTTAGTGACAAATGTGGAAACATACATTAGCTATCTAACTAGCTGAGAGTAAGTGGAGTTTTGTCAAGGAGGAAACCTTGAAACAGAATCTTACTCATGTTCCAGAGCCTGTAGAGTAAATAACTTACATGGAAGACAACACCCTTCAAGCTCATTCTGATTTATCAACACAGTAAAAAGACGAATGTTGAGAGATTTTTCTTCCCGTCGGCCACATACATAAAACTATGGATTTACTCACGTTACTGTTACTCAGTATTACTGGGTATACAGTAAACTTTACGGCTTAACAGCTACTGGGCTAAATGGAGATTAGTGAAAGATAACACTAAGAGAAGTCATTACGTAATCACGCATATGAATCCGCGTTTGTTTTTTAAACCGGTCTTGGGTGATAATCAGTCAGATCACTGAACCAAAGAGAATGGCCCAAGGAAACGGATACATCCACATACAGTCGAATTTCGTTACGTTCACACTGGCTACAATTCATGTTGACTATGGAACGGTTGCATAAATGCACGTCCGATGGGCTGACTCTCAGTTACAAACCCAGTCAGTTCTGCTATTGTCAACAAAAAAAACCTTGTGAGTAGCAGGTGTTATGATTCCACATTTTTCTAGGGTTGCCCACCTGTCTGTGCTTATGCTAGAATTGAAAGCAGACCAGTACAGTTGATAGCTCACATCATTCGTTGCCGTATCGAGCATATGTTACGAAGTTATGAATTTTCTAACTGAACGAATAAGGAAACGAATTAATTAGCAAAACTCCGTGTCATTTCTAGTAGGTTGCATAAAGCACTTTCTTCTGGGTGACATTCATTGTGGATCATGTGGTAAGTGCTATGGAATATTTGAAATATGTTGAAAGTGTCGGACTGTTCGATTCATCGTACACGGAGAAAGTTAACGGTATTATTTGGCTTCCAAGTTTGCGTTAAACTTACAGCTGACTGTCAGTAATACATATGTGACATAGTGATGTCATTCCCAATGACATTGTTAAGCCAATGGTTTGAACAGAATCGCCAGCTGACACAAGTAACAGCGACATTAACTCATAAATTGGACAGGCAGACAGGTCTATTTTGAACACGGCTTTGTACAGTTATTCTGTAACTTCATTAACAGTTCAGTAGACAACATTTTCTCAAAAGATACATTCCAGAGGTAAGTTTGTACCGATGTAATAATCTGTCTTTCAATTTTGTCTAGATTCCTGTGGTTCTGTCGGATAGTAAATACTGGATAATTTCTCACCGCCGGAACCACGGAACATAGCCTCATTGCTAGGTGCTCTCTGGGTACATCCCACTCGGATCAGACAACGTCTGCTTAATCAGACCTTCTCTCACATTTAGCTTGAAGGCATAACAAAACGGCCTGAAAAGTGCAGAAGGCGAAGATGAGCTTCGCTGTCAAGTTGTGTGCGCTTGTGGAAGTTTGTTTGAGTGCACAGAACAAGAAAGAAATGACCTTGCAAGTCGACGGAGGTAGACAACTGTCATCTGGACCCCGAGGGCTGATCGCTGTCAGTCTTCCCAGTCATGCGTGTGATCCACGTGTTAAGGCGCGTGAGAGGCATGGGTGAGAAATAAAACTGGGGAACATGTGGAAACAAAATTGTACACGGAACGTGGCTCGATTGTGAGCTGTATACAGACAAAATGATTTTGATTTAGCACGTAGAAGTTGGTTGCACATAATGAGGCGGATGGTCGTTAAACTTACACAAATATGGGCCAAACAAGGTATTGTTTCGGTTTTTAGTGAAACCGAAGGTATTAAACCATAAGTGATTGCAGTTTTCTGCAAGATGGTAAAGAACTGAATTATATGTGTCGAGATGACCAGTCAAGTGTCTGGAGAGCTGCTGCGTATACATAAATTCGTTATAACCAGTAGTGATCATTGCCAAAACGGCTCGTGTTTCAGGCTAACTGATTCTCATTTCGCCCACTTCCACAGGTCAACAGAGGTTCCTGTAGTTCGGAATGCCATTTCAATTTGTCATACAGATCTGGCTACATATCCGTAACTTTCTGCACATTTTCTTCTATATTGGACCGTTCGCTTTCTTAGTAAGTTAAAAACCCGCCTAAAGCAACTTAGTCCACGATCAACACAGAAACAGGACGACAAACAAACATTATTTTCCCTTGTGTATAAACCTAGATACTTTATTTATTTGACGCATTTCCCATTGGGAAAGTGTTTCTGAATACGGATTGTTATACTCTGAGTAGCACTCAGGATGGACCACAGTGTTCGAAACCAGATGTTATCTGCGCTGACCCAATGCAGTAGAATACCGAAACTCGTGAGCGTTACTGGTTGGTACTCATTATCAATGTTTTTTTCCACATGATCGGGCGACTGAGTTTCTTATTTCAAGACGAGTGTGATCCAAATAAGTTAGGCATCGTTAAACACTGAGAACGTCGAGATTTTACAGGTGACAGACGGTTTCAAGTGTTCATGTATATCTAACCCTACGTTTCACTGGACGATAACGATCTACAGGTAGGAAAGGACAAACTAGATGATGAAGCGCGTTCATCAAGCAGCATAATAACGGAGCTTAAAAATGCAAACCTAATACGGCAGGAGAATCTAAGCTTGTAAATTGTGTGCTTCAACAAGTAACGACTTATTGGCAATGATATTAAGTGTCCTGCCCAAACTTGTTCAGATAGATACGCTACTTAGAGTTTTGAAGATGTGCATCAAGTGTTCACTTAGATTCATCCACTGGTGACAGTGGGACAACGGATTCAAGAAGATCAGGCATAAACGGGCACTGGAAAACTGCTGTTTACATTTCCGACAATCGGTCCGACATAACGGCTTTAGCGAATGACCTCGGAGTGAGCGAATCAGACGAGGCTTATAAATGTGATTCACTGAATGCAGTGGCCGATGTAAAGTCCTGTAGAATAAAACGGTATCTCCTCTGACACTTCTACAGACAATAAGTCTATCAGAATTTCGCTTCTGAGTCCGACACTGATATGTCTGTCTGCTTTCTGCCTCCAAATGTTACATTTTTCCCACATTCATGTGTTTTCTGACACCGTGAATCGTCAAAAATATTTCCTTCTCACCCCCGGAACAGAGACAGAAACGCACAGTCCAAAAGGTAGTTT
The DNA here is from genome assembly GCA_008508345.1 of Paragonimus westermani. NCBI lineage: Eukaryota > Metazoa > Platyhelminthes > Trematoda > Plagiorchiida > Troglotrematidae > Paragonimus > Paragonimus westermani. The sequence continues at coordinate 198,134 of QNGE01000992.1, forward strand.
GTCTTTAAAGCAACTCACAACGAGACTGCTACGAACGCGTTTCATGAAGTTAGTGAAGATTCTGTATCTCACTATTCTACGTGACTTTAACACACGAGTGATGTTGGAGGTTTGTCTGAGCTATAGCAGTCAAAGAAACCATTGTCTACCTAATAAGAAGGCTAGAAAACTGGCTACTTGTGAACAGCATACAAATAGTGACTTCGTTCCTACACAGTGACAGTAGGTTCAGTTAGTCTAACATTTGTGATTTGGTTTTCACCCTTAAGAAGTACGTGTCTCTTCAAATACTGGTAGTTCCTCAGGTTTTTTTCAATATTCTCAACGATCCTGTTAGTACTTAACAGTGCGTAGATTACAAAAGAAACAGTTGTGCGAACTGTGGATTTCGGCTGAAATCAAACAAGCGACAGAAACAACATTCTCAGATGCAGCAAGTATCCTCCAAGTGAATCACCAAAGTGAGCTTTTTGTGTGACTGCGTAGCTCAGCCAATGAACATACTGTTTTTGTCACCGGTTCGAATTCAGCGGAAGTCTGTACTTTTACAGTGGAATTTTCTTTAAACCGTCAGTCCTGCCAAAAAACTTATCACTATGACAAGACATAATTCGTTGACGAATGGCTTCATTCGAAGATAATTTTATACGTACATTCTTCCAGTTTCCCATGAACTGTTTGAAGGAGCAATTGGAAACCAGCACAGCACAATAAGGCGCAACAATAGAGTAAGTTCTATCTCCAGATTTTACCGTTCCTATTTTTCTTGCACTGAACTGTTTCAACCATTTGTGATTGGTCTGCAAACGAGTAAGTATCCATCACGGTTCGGAATGGTTTGGGGAAGAGGAGGCAGTTTGATGCATGTATCTGAGAAAGCAAGGATGAGGTAAACAACAAACAAACTAGAACTTAACACCCCGAGGTCAAATCAGACAGATAACGACCGCAAACAGCTGGGTAATGGTTTTATAATAGAAAATACATGGATATCAGCAAATACACATGAATAGGTACAATTAATCAATGTGAAATGTCATATACGTTAGAAATGGTACGTCCCGAGAGAGTTTTCGATCGTCAGTGGTCGAGCACAAACAGAAAATGTCCAAATTCAAGATGGCGGCCAAGTGACCTGCATGCGGCCACAATTATTTCATCAAACATACTACTCACAAAAAGGGGGCAGTAGGCGGAGAGTTCGAAGGAAGTCCAGAATGATTTCACTGGTACTTTCTCATACAGCATAGGGTTGATTCATAGCATTTGTAGCATTGAGAAAACGTGTTAAACATAAAAAACTGCATAGCACTTCATTGGTCGTCAAGATAACTAACTGGCCAAACAAAAGTTCCTTTACCACTTTAACACTAGGTGTGATAAAGAAATTAATCGATCCAGTGTGAGTCTCAGGATTTTGAGGCTGAGTATTCAAGTCTGTGTTGGTTAAACGACGTTCACTGTGTGATCATTAGGGTACTGAAAACCGACGCTGACTCAGAAACCTAGGTCCAAAAAAGGTTATGTACCACCAGTTAGCTCTAACAAGAGCGAAACTCCAATTGCGAGCATTTTTCGAAGTGGAAGATCTGTAGTAGTTACCTGAAAATCATAACAGCGATCACATGTGGGTGGATAATGTGTTCAAGATGTGCAAGGAGCAGTTGAAGAGGCTGTTCTTTCATAAAAACCAAACATGAGGAGTTATCGTTTTCTGCGCCGAGAAGTCGGACTCTCCAGAAAATGAGTTCCTACTGTAGGATGCACACAAAGGATAATTCCAGGAGAGTAAAAGAAAGGTATACGGCGTAGTAAGTAGGATACAGTTAACCGTCCCATTTGACTTGTTAGTTGTTTACCTTCAAGATACATATATGCGACCCTGAAATGGAAACAAGTAATTGTGGTAGCGGTCACAGTACGAAAACTGTTACTTTCTAGGTTAGGCCGGGATTTCGTTTAAAGTAAACTACTCGTTTCACAATGACCCTGTCACTGGTCCTAGCAACACAATCCTCTCTTTGGCACATACAGACAATCTGAGAACTTTCGGTTTATAGGCAGTCGTCAGGTTAGCAAGGTAACACACACAAGTACCATGTTGCTACACATTCTTCTGGATGACCATGAGGATTTGGGCCAAATCATCACAGTGTTTAGCTGGATCAATGTCTGCTTCAATAGCTTGGAAGTCATCCAGCCGAACTGATGCAAGTTTGTGCATGCTGCAGAGTTATACACAAAAACGCCGAGTTCATTTCTGTGTTCTAGAAGCCACCTACAATATCTAGGCGTTCAAACTATCCAGAGATGGGTTTCAACCTTGTACACCCAGGTTTATTGAACCGTATTGCTCTGGTACTTTCGTCTATTCAAACCGGTAATGTTTCTGACTTGTTTTCGAATCACTTTAATTCTGTAGCTCATTGGTTGTGGCTACACGTAGTCGCAGTTCTCGGCTAGTATCTCTTTGTAATCTTTTCCACAGCCCTTGAAGAAACCTCATTGTTTGACGACATTCTACTTTATGATTCACGGGTATCTGAATTCAGTCTTCAGAAATCAAACATTGCTTGTAGTTATATCTGGAGTCACCTGCGAACCACGTGAAGTTTTAGTCTTGGCTTATAGTCTCTGATTAGTCGGAAGCAGACAGTGTTGCTAAACCCACACAGCTTCCACTGTTCAGCTCCGGTGGGAGACTTAATAGTTGACCCTTACTGCATTCAGCTCTTGAAGGAGCGTTTAACCGATCTAGTAGAACATTGGGAACCCAAACGATAAGGAGACGTGAACAGTACTATGAATATAACAGAAGTGGTTTCATCGTTGTTTCACATTCATCCAGGTGCCAAAAGTCGATCTGTTACGGCACATGTTCCCGGGATTCATGCGCACGCCTCATAGGCTGTCCACTCGAAATCATACAAACCATTTCAATCCCAGACTTTTACTTCAGCGTTTGAGTAGCAATGCGGATTGTATGCGATCTCCTGTCCATGTTTCACTCATTAAATGATTAACATTAATTTCAATCTCCGTATGAACTGGCAGTAACTGTGCATATTACGGTTTCTTTATTGGCTATGAAGCCAATAGGTTATCCTGGTTGGACTGGCTGTTGATGGTATTTTTCAGGTCTATGCATTATAGACCAGCTATGCTGATGTGTCAAGACACGCCAATTACACGATAATCATTTCGCCCCAAACGAGGGTCATAGCATCGGTGGTCTCAGTGGATGACAGATTGGAGGTTAACAGGATGGTTGTCATCCTCAACTTCATTCAGTCTATCTCTTAACCGAATAGGTCCAAATAAATGCGTCCGGAAGGGTTGCTCGAGAATGAAAGCCCTGAAATGAAGTTGAGTCAAAAATGTGCGTATAAGATATACTACTTAATGGTGCGAACGAGTAGCAGGATGTAAAACAAAACAAACCAAATGCTGAGAGCAATGACAATTAACGACCAGAGGGTCAAAGGTCGAGTTCGACAGCAAGAATCATTCACAGCAACGTCTCTCCGATGGCCACTGTCTGCAAGCCAAAATACTTCTTATCAGAGGTTGCTGTGTTTGATGTTGTGAGTGATTTTCAACCTATATCGCAGTTTAATTTAAACGTTTTAAATATCTCTTGAACGCTGGTGCTCCTTTTGCCTTTGCTCACTTTGGCCCATCGACGGAAGAGATTTGGTAACTTCTTTGGTGTTACAGTTTACTTCGCGTAAACTTTTACTTCCAAAAACGAGGCTTCCGTCCTGTTGTATCTGTATCCGATCCCCTTCCGCGACATGCCTTACGGACAATAACAACGCTAGTGAGAACAAGTCATTCAGTAGAAGCGCATCGTGTATTGTCGCATTTACAAGCAATCGGGTCATTTTAAAGTGCATGGACGAGTGAGCCGTTGGTCGCTGAAGCCGCGACCAATCAGAGCACTCTTGGGGCCTTGGCACGAGTGTGCGGCACACAGGCAGCCTTGACGCGTATACAACACGTCCAAAATTCGCCGGCAGTCTATACCCATTAGATAAATTTCCGTCTGGTTTAGAAATGACACGGCGTGTGGCTCGCAATAAAACGATGTCTCCGATTAAGATTCCATTATTCCTAAACCTAATTGGTTCATGCACCTTGGGTTGCCCGATCCGGTGTGATAAAAATGATAACCTTCATGCGCATTTTTGCTGCTTCCTCCTGCCCACTCTGTGCAGAATGTAGACCTCAGAAAATAGTTTCTCTGTTGCCCGAACTCAAAAGTCCAACACTCAGGGGTTGCAACTCGATCTTGAATTCAGCGACATGAAATTAGAATTGATCATACTAAAAAAGACAAAGGCTGACTGAATGTTGGTATAGTAAGAAAAGAACATGACTCTATCTAAAGATACTTGCGTGTGAAACAGACATGGACTGGTCAGTACATTTAATTCGACGGTTCCGTTCGATTAATTCTAAAGCGAAACTAAGTGCGGTGTCTGACAAGTAAGGCATTATAGATCCGCAACTCTGACAAGCTGCAACCTGAGGAAGACTTTC
>QNGE01000993.1:8173-57885 GCA_008508345.1 Paragonimus westermani
TCGTCTTCCACACCGAGCACTGTCCGTTGACACTGCGACCGAGTGGTGTAAGGTGCGAGGTGGACGGATAATGGCCTGGCGTAGGGAAATGAAGTCGTTCACCAAGGGGTTGGCCACTATGGGCCGTGTTCGTCTTCTGGGCTAGGCCCTCGCGACTCACAGAGTCGGTGGCTGGAGAGTCTATGTGAGATGGCGGCTAATCGATCTCAATGGCGTGAATGTTGTCGTTGTTTGGCCGAGTTGTCTGTTAAATGTGTGCATTTAATGACGCGGGGCAGTGAAAGCCGTGAGGAAGCTGTCTCGCTGATGACGCCTTACTCTCACTTGTAGCTCGGTTGTTTGTTTGCAAGGTTTGGGCACCTTGATGTTGAGTGTTTGAATGTGGACGTAGTTATTTTTCCAGTAGTTAGGTCCCTTCCCGTCCCCTTCTTTTTTCCTTCTCTTTTTCTATGTAGGGTTTGCTTTTTCTTCATGGTTGTGTGGCAGTTAAGCATTAGTGTAAACCACTGATGTATTATTGTTTATGCACACACGGGGCTGAGCAGTGAGTGCCGTTTTACGTGAGTATTTTCGGATCCAGGCTGCAAAATAAAAACTGCGGTCGACTTCCTTTGCCGCTTTTCGTTGTACCATCCTGTGCATCAACTATTTGGGCATATATTTAGCCATTCTTTACTGTTGGGGATTGGTGTTTTCAGCTGTAAGTAAATTAACTGTTTACTTACTGCATACCCTAATGTCTTACGCTCGTGACAAGATGAAAGTGAACAATATTGACGTCTCGCCTCATTTGTTTTGCCTCATTGTTAATGAAAATTTCTTTATTTGCTCAAAATGAACCGACAGTTCGGATTGCGTTGAAGTGCATGGTTTGTAAGAACAACTACTTGATATTAGAAGTTTTCCGGTATCATTTCTGGATGCTGCGAGGTATCATATTTGTGACATATTGCTGCAAATGTAGACGACAGGAGTGATGCTCATTACTCTCTTATCTGCAACGTTGCCGATGACTGGTGCATACGTACCAGTTCTGCGGAAAGCAGTTGTTCGTAAGTAGATTCATATGCAATCCTGTTGTTTTCCTTTGCGTACTCTTAAAGATAATTGACTCAGGTTCCCTTAGTATGACAACTTTTGCTATTCCTTTCTTAACCACTAGGTCATTATGCATTAATATACGAGAAAGTTGCTTAAAATTCTTAACTAAAAACGAGTTACAGCCATTTAGTTCCTGCAAACTCATGCTGAGCACGTGCTGTGCGGATGTATAGTTCCTTCCAAGAACATCGGTTTTTTGCACGCAAAATAAATGACGCTAGTCTTCTCCCGACAGCTCACTTCTTCTGGTCCGTTGTTGAAGCTGAACATTTGATTGCATAACATTGACATTAATCAAGGGGTGAGATCTTTGTGACTAGTTTCACTGTACATAGCCCTTCGATGACATCCATGCGCTTACGGCTACAATTCTCAGTGTGTTTACCGATACAATCATAGGCCATTTTCTTAACATAGAACGATAACCGTATGCTTTCAGCATAGTGTCAACAATGTCTGGATTTCAGCCCAAACCCTGTGACGAAATTGTGTGTGAATATGCATTTTCAAGCCACTCGTCGCCAAACCTGGTGACTCAACATTCGAAGGGCTAGCTCATACATGTTTGTTTCTATTTTAAAAAATGATTTTAAATTCGTTCAACATTTGTGATCTTATTTATCTGATGGAGAATTACCGAAAGCTTTTGTTCGTTATCATATTGTTCTGCAGCTGCACGGGAGTTTTTCCCGTAAACGAATATGACCCCCTTATGCTCCTTGGTTCGCGTTCCTTGCTACCCTGACTCGTTCCGGTATAAAATCGCCTGATACTTTTCAATGGGTTGCTGATGTCTTTCCTATTCACATACTCGCTTCGTCTTTCTGAGCGACTGTCTATTCCGACGTCAGGCTGTAACTTAAGCATTGAGACATGGCGCACTCACGTACGTTTTTGTGATCAGCCGGGGCGTGACTTGTGCTCGCATGTACGCGATCAGATAGTTTCTCACCGTGCACTCTCACTAGATCGGGCGAGCGACTCCTTCACGAGTGTACTGATCTGGGATCGGTTGCAGACATGCGGCGTGCCACATGTCGCACATAATTTCGTTGTCAGCCGATCTCGTTAGATTAACCATTGAGTCCAGGTCGACATACTTCAGTTGAGCGAACCGTGTGGATTGAACAAATCATCAGACTACGCTTGAATTTAGTTCCACCGTAGAAAAACCTAAGGAGGAATTCACATGGATTCTAAAGGAGGAGCTGTTTTCGAAATTATAGAGTCAAAAGCTCTTTTACATGACCACTTAGCTCTGTTGTTAACCGATGGTAAGTCCTGTTAGTTTTCTTGTCGAAGAGTGTCCCCTCAGTCCTTGCAGATTCCGTACCTACAATTCGACAATTCTCCACTCTTACCTAAACAGAAGACTAACTGTGCGACATAATCACTGGTGGTCTCCCAGACCAGTTTTCATTAATAGCATGAACTCCAGTGGCAGCATGCATACTCAAGTTTAACTGGTTGTACAGTTATTGTTACGTTTTAGGTTGCATATCTTACAATACATCGTGACGAACTATTGGTAGATGTTTTGATTAGAGAAGGAATTATGGGAAACATCTATTCTCCTTGCTACCTCGTTCCTCCTTCTTAGCAATACTTGTTGCCTTTAATATAACCATATCACGAATTCCGTGTTAACCATAAGTTGAGTCATCTGAACTTGTTTTATGCCTTTCGTTGCAGACTGTTTCAATTTGATGAGCTCGTAACGGTTATGTAATCCACTCATCTATTGTTCATGTTTTCAACATAGTAATTAAATATATTCCACGTGTTGTTGGACGTTGCTCTCGTATATTCCAAACACTCGTATATTTTGACTTCCCGGGTACTTGCAAATCCTACGCTACTTTCAAATACTCATGTTAATGCCTCACAGAACTTTTATGCTATCGATCACACGCATTTCATCACTCATTCCTTCTTTTGTTCATTAATTAACTATCCTTTCTAAATGAAACCGCAGTAGTTCGTAGTAGTTTAGCGGTAAATACTGATTCTCTAGCTAGCTTATGTTCAGTTTCTTAGCTGATTAACTTGATTCTTAATCCACAACTGTTCAGATATGAGTTCTGCCCGCATATTGTGTTTTAACCACCTGTACAATGTTTGGTGACCATTCAGGCGCTACACGCATTCCGTGGAACTCAAGTGGTAAATGGTCCAGTGGTTCCAATACAGTGTGAAACCACAGAAGAGGCACAAAGTTATCCGAACGTTGAAGCCTGTACTAGCGAGCTGAAACGTTTGAACGAGCAGTTGGTTGTTGCTCAACAAAATGCTGAGGAATCATCCCTGAAGACTACACTCATGTGCACCGAACGTGACCTTTTGCGCGAAGAACTGGCTGAATTGAAGCATAAGTACGTTTCAGTGCAGCATATCTGTCAGTTTAGTCAGCATCAAATACACCGGTTTTTGACCACACCTTTGTAAGAGATGTGGGATATGCATCATCCGTTTAGTTTCCCTGCTTGCGCTTTACTGCTGACCAAGCCGTACGAAACGAGGTGTTGGCGGTCTCCTATCATCTTTACATTTCACTTGTCCAAATCTTAAGTTACATAGATGTTTGTTGTTAGGCCGTGTGTTAATAGTGTTAGCCCATCATTCACTACACCATGCACTTTTTGTGGAGCTTTCCAGCTTGTTGATGATGGCCAGCCTGAAAGGAGAATATCCGCTGGGAGCTGTTGATCTTATTTCTCTCCCAGTTTATAACCTGTGACTGACGATGAGTGGTACTAGGATTCGGTGGCATGAGGGTTAATTTTTTATGACTTGGCTACTCGTGATGTAAGTTGTAAGATTAATAGGGCATATGAAGTTGTAGATATTGCACCCAACTGCTACATAGGTTATGATAGTGTAGTATAGAAACCTTGTCCCTTATTGTCTGGACACTGCTCCGTAGGGTTCTTGCGCGTTGAACTTCGTGCCATTTTTTTAATTGAAAAACCATGTCGTTTGCTCATTCGCTTAGATGGTATTGGTTTGAGGATTGTGGATTGTAGACTCCTGTCTCATTGTTGTCAATAGTGCTGTGCTAAAACTACCACCAGTTCAGTGCGATACATTAACACGATGCCTGATACACAACATTTCAACTCTTGTTTAGCAATACCATCGCAGTCACCAACGACAGGGGTGCATCAGCGTCTGATATAACTCTATAAATACCGTACAACCATGCGAAGAAAGAAACATTTCACGGATGTACTTTTATTCTGCTTGTTGACTATGGGTAATCTGACCGTAAGCATTGAAATATGGTTTACTGTTGTTCTTAGACCACACATTTAGGAGTGCTATATTTAGTCGTACTCAAATTTCTGCAGAAAAATGCACTCTATCTCTGTGTATGAAATCCACATTCGCAGTCTGGCCATGAAATGACAAAATGTTGCACTCATTTGCAGGAGCGAGCTGCACAATTCCAGACAGGCTTCGCAAACTGTGAATTTGATGGGACACTTTACTCGTCCATGTTTGTTTTCTCGGTTCACGGTGAGGTTGTTCCCTTGAGCCTAACTTCATGGAATCATCCCTAATCCTCGCAAGTGAACCATTCTTATGCACGTCGAGCCTCATAATAAAGCATATTTTCCATTATATTTTCACAAAGTAGGGTGTCATACATTAAACACATACTACACCATCTTACCTCTTTAAATTATAATGCTATCTAGGAGCTTGAGGCAGACTACATTTCGGCACAGTTCCAGTTGATTCCCTCTCTGAACTACGGGTTCCAGTGAGTATGTGGTAAACAGCACAAAGAATTCGCAAGTGAATTAGCGCCCACACATTTTCAACCCTCCGCTGCTTCTTTCTTATAGATGTGACCAGTGTTTAATTTATGATACCCCACTTCTTAACTGCAGGTCAACTGACGATCGTTTCAGGAGCGCATATCCAACCAAATGCCTGATTGGTGTTGAAAGACGTTGCTTGATCTTTTTTGTGGAAATTCCCTAAGGGGGGAGGTTTCAGATAGACCGTGTTCGAGGAAGTGCCAAAATTTTGTAGTTGTCTGAACATCACTGATTTGCTATGATCGTGACGTGAACCACTGGATGCTCTGGTTACAAAAATTCTCATTGTAAGATGAGTTGAACTCTTAAATAGTTGGCTCCCCATGGGATCCACCAAGGAAGCAGATATCAGAGTGCTTGACTCGGAATGAGATCTTTCAGGTCGAACCCCTTCAGCGGCATAGATGACGACAAAGTATTAGAAATGACCGTTCCTCGACAGTCACTTTCCGCTTGTCTTTCTGCTTAGCCACCCGATATTTCCACATTTTCTTGACCTGTGGATAATAAGTGTTTTTGCAGCCACAATACCTAGTAACTGTCGTCGCTTTTATTGTTCACCATCGATCCAAGCGTTTTTTTCCTCTGGCCACTGAGTTCCAAGGCCATGGTTGCTCGACTGGATACCAGTAAGTAGTGGTTTGTGCGCTGTCAGACTAAGCACATAGGGTAAGATCCGTAAACGCCACTCAGAAAAACGTTTTGTATTCATCACATCGGCGTACGCTCCAAGGATCTGTAGCTCAGAAGTTGCCAAAAGGCGTTCTGCATCGCTTCCAACGTCGTATATACGCGACCTTTTCGCTTCAGAGAAATACCTCTCTGTCGCCACAGATGCCTCAAATTAGCGAACACCGTCCCAGCCTTAGAGATGTGCGCTTCTATTTCATTCCCTACACCTCCGCCCCCGCCCCCGATGCAGCTTCCCGGGTATACAAACCGGTCAACAACCTCCATCACTACATTATCTAACATCAAATCTACGTAGTCACAGCAATCCTGCAGAAGCACTTTGCATTTCAACGCTAAGAAACGCATTCCGAAGTACTCAGCAGAACGTGAAATAGCGTTTAGCATTGCTTGTACTGCTTGGAAGTTGTCAAACAGCAACACCTTGTCGTCAGCATAATCAAGATCGGTCAGTCTTTCACCAGGTAGGAGGTCCACGCCGGCATCTTCTGAGTGCCGCAGACAATCCTCCATTATTTCGTTCATGACGTACGCCGCCCATGGTGCTGAAACTGTCAGACAGCTCACCGTAAACCCTAACCGCAGCTGAAGTATGGGAATAGAGTGCCGACAGTATGTTCACGTACTTGATCGGGACACACCAGCATTTGAACGACTCTAAAAGTGTAGATCGATCCACTGAATCGAACGCACCTTTATAGCCGAAAAATACAATTGTTGGCCGGCGATATAAATGACGTTGCTCCAGATTTTGACAAAGAGTGAAAATGTGATCTACACATCACCACCCGGGACGAAACCCTGCCTGTTCTTCCCTAATGTTTACCTCTCGAACTGCGGTTAGTCGACCAAGTGTAATGGATGCTAGAACCCTAGAAATGACTAGGATCAAACTGATTACTCTATGGTTTTCGCAAGAACCCCTGACACCTTTCTTGAATATAGGAAGTATTATCGAGTGACCCCAACTCGAGGGGATAGTTTCCCTCCTCCACACAAGTTGAAATAACGCATCTCCCCCTTCCTTGAAAAGTGCCGGCACGAGGTCATCTGGACAAGCAGCCTTATTACGCTTGAGAGCCGCAATGCAATTGCGGACCTCGGTCTCACTGGGTGGTTCCAAATCTACGGATCGGGGTGTTACATTACAAGTTTGTGGCGACAACGCGGTAGAAGCAGGAGGCCAGTTAAATTGACCATCAAAGTGTTCCGCCCATCGCTCTAACCTTCTGGACTTACTATAGATGAGTGTGCCATCTCTCTCGTTGACAGCTTCACTAACAGAGGATCTCCTGAGACCAGTGGCACGGACAAGCTTAAACAGTTCGCCAGTGTTTCCTGAAGCAAAAGCAGTCTCCATCTCCTTAACTTTTCCCAATAACCAAGCCTCACGATTAGCCTTTAGGCTACGTTTCACTTTCCTACGGACATCTCTTCTACACCTGTTATATGAACTGCCAGGAAGGATGTTCCGTCTGGCTTCTAACAACTCCAAGGATTTCTCCGAGACCCAATGTTTGTCCAGTCCATGTATTCCCGTGCTGCATACTAATGTACCTGCTTCAAGAATGCCCTGTGTGATCTGGGTCCAGCAGCAATCAGGATCTTCGGAGTGAGAAATACTAAGGCAGATTCCTAAGCTGGTTTCATATTTATGCTTTACCGACGGTATTATCAGTTTCTCAACAGCCAATCGTTCCTGATCTGAGTCTAGGTACGTGCTCCAATAAGAACGACAGTCCTGAATGGAACCCCGCCACCTATAACTAACAGCTATGTGGTCCATCTGAGACCGGGTCTGATTCAGAGAGGGAGGGCGCCAAGTATAGCAATGACGCGCACGATGTCTACAACTAGCGCTGCCTAAAAACAGCATATGCTCAACGCACAGCTGAAATAGTCGCCCGCCATTGTCCGACCGATGTGATGCTATCCCAAACCTGCCACCTAGACAAAATTCGGCTTCACCAAGGCGGCCGACCTGGGCGTTCATATCTCCGGCCAGAACGACTATATCAGAACCACGTGTCGACCGGAGGAGAGCGGCCAGATCCGAATAAAAGACGTCCTACACGCCGACGTCACTACAGTCAGTTGGAGCATAAGCAGACACAACGAAAAGATTTCCGACAGTTTTGCGTCTAGAACTGACCCTAACAGAACCTGTCAAGCGAACGGCACAAAGTCTAGTATTAACAGGAATCCAACCTATCAATGCGGCTGCGACCGCCGTGCTTAGGACTATACCTACTCCCGCTTGACCGGTAACGGCAGCCGGAGAGTCACCTGAAGTGTATAACCAGTATCGGATAGAAAGTGCAGGTGCTGTTAATTCCATACGTTGACTACTGTCGTGGATGCTAGTCTCCGAAATACAGCTAACATCAATATATAGCGAGTCTAATGTTCGTGCGTGAACAGTCTGTTTACCTATCTGTTTTAGAGTACGAACGTTGGAGGCACCTATATTAATTTGCGTTCTAGGTCGAAGCACAGAACGAGGGAGGTATGAGACTGAGTGGTGAGAGGTGGGACTTATCGGCACAGTGTTACTATGATTAATTATATCTGTTGTGGAACCTGCGGAGAAATGATCAGAACTGGGGGTGTGGAGTGGCTTGAGAGCTCAATTTGATAGGACAGTGGGGGAGTGGTCAGCAATGGCATTTTTCCGCCTATCCACCCTGCTGTATGCAGCAGATAAGGCGACCCGGTGTACACCGCGAGACGGCCGATGCAGTATGGAATTGTTGATGTTGTGAGGATTCATGGTTGTGTGTGGGCTGAGATACTACCAGGACGCGTAGACCTAGACAGGAGAACGATCAGAGTTCTTAACCAAAGCCTTTGGCTCAAAAGCCTGTACCGCAAGGCAAGCGATTGGGTGGCGGTGTACCAGAAATGGTATGTTTTCCGAGAAGAGATGCCAACCATCTTCCAGCCCCCAACCTGGAGGACCGGGAGACTGTGGATTGTCAGACCTCTACCTATTGGCCTGTCTGGTATGAGTAACTCTGTTGGTGTGGTCACCACACCGTCCAGTTTAACCCAAAAGGTTATCGAGATGCACAAGCCGTCACTCCACGTCAAGGTACAGTCTCACGGTGACGGACATACGGAAGTGTACGTGTGTGATTCTACGTGTCTGTCTCTGCCTGCCATAAAATCTGGTTCTTATCAGCTGATAATCACCTGGGAGTGCTCCTGTAATCTCCCCCTCGTGAGGGTGTTTCGGAGGTGTCAATCGGTCGTTGATGTCAGTGTTCCGAACAGGTACAACTTTTTCACCGGACTGCCGTGAACGAGCGATCTTCTGTAGGCCATCTCTGGTGCGTGTGTCATTTGAAGTGGAACTTTACCTCTATCAAGTAGGACATTCTAACCAGTCACTGTTAGCTTTACTAGATAAGTTTTTTGAACATCATTACTCAGAGATTTTCATAGTTAAGTAGCTAACTTGTTTTCGATGCGTCTTTTTGCGTCACAACTTGTCTTTAGTTAAAACTTTCTATTCCGCCGAGGAAGTGCAGCAACCGCTTGAAGCACATGCGCAATTTGAGCTTATTTTCCATCGACTTTCAAAACTGACGTCAATATTACAGAACTGGTTGCAGGCAGAGATGTGCCTTTACACCGAAACACCTGCGGGCTTTGGATGAGCTCAGAAGGAGTGGTGAATCTTTCATTGGGACTAAGGATCGGGGGCAGATCAAGTTAATTTTGAAGGGTGTTGCTTGTCTCGAATGATCGTTGCAACCTCGTGGTTATTGACGCCCCTGATGCCCCCCTTGAGTTTGAACGAAGAATATCGAAAGAACCATAGTTTTTGTAGTGCATGAATTTGGTTGATTCATCAACAACGAAAGCCTTGCGTATCAAAGATTCCCATACACCCCAGGTCCACGAATCGCCAGAACTTCATGAGAACGATGTGCCATTGCGTTCACTTCTATCGGCATACAACTCATCTCAACACGACGTAACAAAATTTGAGTCTCTCAAACATTCAATAAATAAACATTCTTTGAAGAGAAGTTTCCAGTTAGCTGAACTTCCTGAAGATGTCAGTTTTCATAACAACTAGGTGACTAGTGTGAACATTTACTTGCTTTTAAAAAACGTTCCCCTGCGTGATATACTGTTCGCATCATCCGCAATTGCATCAGTGTAAGTCACCTCGCATAAGCTGTTCCACTTTCTGAACTCGAACGATTGATTGCTCCATTTGCCTTGAATATAAACTTCCGCTTCCATCTGAAAGGCTATCAGCAGACGAATTACCTAGCCATAGGAAACCCTTTTGGATCTATTTTACGTTTACACTGCTCATCGAACGGATCTATCTCCGAAACACATATTTATCCGGTACATGGATGAGGTATTGCTAGTGATCAGTTACAAAGGGCAAGCCGAGTATGTCTGGACACTATTAAACGGACTATACGCCAACATCACACTGAATTCTCCAAAGGAATGTAATCATTCTCTTTTGTTATTTGATACCATCATTACTTGAGGGGTTGGTGGTTCCGTGCAACACTATTTTTTTCTACAAGTGCACTTGGGACGGCTAATACCTCTGTTTCAGGAGCGTCGTGCTAAAGCATTATGAAACAGGCCCAAGAAAAACGCTGTTCAGTAAAGCCGAGAAGATGTGTACATTCATAACACATTCCAAAGTGAATTGCCATTAAGTAATCAAGTTCTGTTGGAAAACGAGTGTCCGGAATCACTGATCTCCACGTTTTCCAAAGGAACATTGCACAAATGGAGACTGGTGCTGAGGCCGAAAGCTTTTTTCTGCGGTTGTCATACAAGGGAGACGACGTCAGCACACAGTTACAATGGCTATTAAGAGCCATCTTATTACGGTCGAGTTGGATTTCAGTTCCGCCTTCAAAGCCTCATCTTACGCCGTTGGATTCCACATTGTTTACCGATTTTCATCTAGCCGTTAGATATTCTACATTGACGACGGAGCGACGCCACAGCTTCGTATCCCTGAACACTTCCCATCGTGAGTGAGGGAACAGACGGTGGAAGTACGGGCCGACATTACACACATCGACTAACACACAAACCACGTGCATCAACGGTCGTTGGTCATCTGAAGGGCCCCTACCAGATGGGTCTCATACAAGCCGTCCACATTGGTCACGCGGCGGATAAGATCCCAGTCGTTGCTGCATGGTGAGGCAGCTGCGCTAAGACGCTGACGTCCACCTCTTCATGCATGCGTAATGAAGAACTCTTGTTAGTTTAGCATTATAATTGTAACGCCAGTAATGACCGATTAGCGTACAGTACGGCTGTCGCTCTCTCTTACTTTGATTTTCACGTTGAGTCCATTTTTTCTGATCTGTGTAATCTGCCGTTTTGTGGTACGCATCTGCTATCTTGCACACAAATTTTTCAAGCCATAATTCGTGCCTGTTAACTTTTTGACTGCTCTGCCAAAATGTATTTCGAGAATATGCTGTGCCACACGGCGATTGCCTTGCGCACTTCATTTATCGACACAGTTTATCATTACTGATGAGTAGTCGAGGATTTGGTTTATTCTCAAGTTGACCATCACTCGCATTTGATTGCAGCGTTCGCATTCAGATAGACTTTCCAGCCAGCCTCTTTCGAAAACAAGCACTAGACTCGAGTTTCGCTCCCATTATGACTGATCAGTAGTGCATATGGTTGCCACGGCCGGGATTTGAACTCCGGCCATTCCAATCATGAGGCAACCGTGTTGACCACTGCGCCATTCACCTCACATTAGGCACGACCGAATTATCAAATCTGAAGGCTCAACCACTCTCGCTTGTGAGCAATGATCAGGTTGCCCGATCGTCTCGAGAGGAGACACAGTTACTGTCTGTTAACTCCAGTCGATAACCCCGCGATTAGGACTTCCAAGACAGGTCGAAATCTCCGATCTCATTAAACCTGCAAGGCGATATTTTAGATTACTGATGAGTAGTCGGGGATTTGGTTTATTTTCTAGTTAACCATCATTCACATTTAATCGCAGCGTTCGCATTCAGATGGACTTTCCAGCCATCCTCTTTCGGAAAGAAGCACTAGACTCGAGTTTCTCTCTCATTAGAGTTTATCATATTACGATTAGTTGTAGGTGGCGTCACTGTGCTGGAGACTATCATGTATTTTGGAGGAACTATTTACATCACGCTATTGCTCATACTCGTTTCGTTCCATCAACTCATAGTTGGTGTGCTTACAAATGTGAGATAATTAACTGACATCTGAGCGAAGAACGGGTGAGAAACGCTTGTCAGGTATCACTGTCAAACAACTTGTTTTGAACGTATCAGATGTTTATTGAGCGCTGGAGGCAGCAGCGGCTAAAAGTGTATCGTGTAAGAACTGTGCATTCGCGACGGAACTAGTTGTCCGCTACGTCGATGAACCGGATGAGCGTGCGTCGTTCAATTTCTGTTAGTAACGACTGTTCAAAACTTTACTGCAACCTAGCTAACAGGTTACACAAAAAGACTGCATGTATCACTTAGCCGAGCGATCGACGGAAATGGAACCAGCCTTCCTCTGTGGGAATATTAGGGTACCGCTTTCTCTGATTCCCGGTTGTGTGAAGTATTGTCCTCCCACTAAGGTATTTGACTAACCATACACACTGCTTAACAGATGCTGGGAATATTTTGGGGATTAGTTCGGCTTACCTGAACAGGCTGACATAGACGACGAGATCCGAACATTTACTTATTGCATTTCTGAACGGTCCTATCTTGAGAGCAGAGGTGGCCCTGGAACGTAACATGCTGAAGTCATATTAAGCCCTTGATCCACATTTTCCACTGAATCCATATTAAAACCGTCAATACTCTTTTGGCAGGTTCGGGGGGCTGAAGAGGTATATTGTGTTTGGTGCCTATCAGCGGTCATTCCTGTTTTTTAAAAGCAAGCGTGAAGTCTATGCGTCACTCACAGAGACATTAGTATTGTTTCTGTCACATCCAGATTATTCATTAGTTCAGCGTTGCGTTGTCCCATTAAATCAGAGGAAAGCCTGATTCGTCAAGAACAGTAATCAGGCTTGATCGTGGATTCGTTAGCTTCACTTTTATCCCATAGCGGATTTCCGAACGCTGGCATTCTTTCAGTCTTGTTGACTGCCTTCGATTTGGTTGCTGGTGTTTGTCTTTGGTGCTATCTCTTTCTTCGGGGCATTCCAGTGGAAAATGTGAACCCTCAAATCGGTGTATGCTCACTATTTAAACAATGTGTGTACTTGTGGACAGTTGTCTGATTGGTTTGTTACTCCGATTAGTGTTCGGACCTTCCTTTTAATGTACAGCTTTATCGTAAACAACCTTTCAGCAAGTGCGTTTTTGGATTCCAGTAATCATGTGAAATTTCTTTTCCAGTTTGGAATGTGAGGATGACATCATCTGCTTTGTATACCTTTCTGTCGAAGGTCTGCAGACTACAATGCTCGAAGTGGATGACCTGATTAGTCTGTACGAAATGCGTTTCACACTTTTAAAGTCAAATGGGCTGTTTTCTGAGTGAAGCGTTGTTATTTGGGTATTCTCAATTTCCCGGTATGTGATCACTTGGTCCACATTGTTTGGGTAACGGGCTCTGCATACCGGCTGAGGGTCACCCCATTGACCCCATGTGTTAAGACCACTGACCTTTGAGTGAAACTACGAGAAGTTATAAAATATGAACTCATTGGCTGTTCCGCAGAATAAAGTTGCAGACTGTTGACTGCCTGGTTGTAGACCTCATACGCACTCAACTCGCTGGTTTAGAACGCTGTGCAACGTGATAGTGCGCCTTCATCCCAATTACTTTCATTTGATCCATTCTTGGTTTCCCAACGTTTATGCTAACATTTTCCTTCTTGATTATCCTCTGTTACTATTGTGGTGAATGACGACTCGAGTCACACCACTACCTCGTAGCTTTTATGAATTAATGACAGGACTATACTTATCGTCGTTTTGAATTGGCTCAGTGATAAGCTGGGAATATCCTTCTGTTCCGTATGCCGCTGGCGTATGATCGACTTGAATATTCACCAGGATGCATATGAGATTCCGCATTTGTTGCTGACCTGATATACCGAGTCTGTTTATGCGTTGTCAGGTGTATTTTCCACATTGATAGAAGTCGTTTCGTGGTTATGGTTGTAGTTTTCTATATTTGCCACACTTTCATATTAGTGTAGGAGTTTTCAAGATGCTTGTGACCATTTTCTTTCCTTGACGAGAGACTTCAGTAGTGTAAATTTGCGCTTACCTGGGACCATTTCGTCACATTTTTACAAGCGTATACTGCAGCCAACTGTCTATATAGAAAAATCAAACTGTGTCAACTATGTGTGATTCTCTCTTTTTGATGCTGGTCTGTGGACAGGTAATTGCAATGTGTGCTTTTAAATTTACAAGCTCGTGCGGTTGACTCACCTCGTCAAGTTCCTATCGGAAAGCCACTGTTTTAGATTCTTTCCTTTACATTCACTGTTAAGCATGAAAGGAAGTTTGATGTCATCTAGCTTGTGTACCCTTGTTCTCACATTTCATTTGCTGAACAACACGTAAGGTGTTTTGTTTGGGAATCACAATCTTCAATAGTTTGTCTAAGGTAGAGTCTGCCTAAATTATCGTTAGCACTAATTGATCGGTACAACGGATTTGTGACTGGAGTTTTCATCAACTTGTAGGTAACACGTACATGCGAAATGGTGTGAGCATAATGTAAGGAGACAATAGAGATGTAGGCGTTGAATCACGTGACGGAAGATTTGGGAGTGGTCAGTAGGCGTGGTGGAGATGAAGAAGGTCTTGCTAGAGTGTGCCAATCGTCTGGAATTCTGATTGGATATGCACTATTGACGAGCTCTAATGAGAGCGAAACTCGAGTCTAATGCTTCTTTTCGAAAGAGGCTGGCTAGAAAGTCTATCTGAATACGGAGGCTGCGATCAGATGTGAGTGATGGTCAACTAGAAAATAAACCAAATCCCCGACTACTCATCAGTAATTCTGATTGGGTTAAGTGAGAATGGGACTAAGGCGAGTAAAAGTTAGACGTGTTTACATTCAGCTGCAGTTCAATCGTTGGCAATGTATCCAAACTGGTGAGGAGCTTGTACGAGTTCTTTTTTCTCTCTTGATTCTCGTTCCAGTGTAAGGATGACAGCGGCAGAATATACTGGGCGAAATCACATTTCTGGAGAGTTTGCACAATCGGACGTATAATGCTCTCGGTTGGGCTTCTTGAGGTGGCGCGTTGTTAACACTGTCGGTTACTAATTGCATGGTTATTTATTCGGACTCCGGTTATCTGGACTGCTCTCGTGTTCGTTTGGGCAGCTTGAAATAATCCATCTCACATGTTACTCACTATGGTGCGTGAAAGCCGACAATAACCGTAATGTCCCGTACATCTGATCTCAGCTCTCACACTCGGACTCACTCCTCGGTCAGTCCCTTTCGAACCGAAGCGGTAGACCGCATTTTTGCCTACTGATTCAGTCCCTTTAGCAGCTCAGCCTCGCCACAACGGGAATCTTAACTGCAGTCCTCGTTTACTTCAGCAACCATGTCGACGATTGCGTTCGTGATCCCATAGTAAACGCGAGCGAATTTTCGCATCTAAATGCAATGCAGCATTCGCAGGGGGGCTAGTTGAAACATCTGTCTGAACGCGAGGCCTGCCGTCAAATGTGAGTGGTATGAATTGTAAAACCAGTCATCTTTCGAATATTTATCAGTTAACTTGAATATTTTTAACCTTGTAATGTGCGCTGATTGGGAACACTAGAATAGAACTCGTAATGTATTTCATTAAATGTTCTTCCAAGCCGTGTGTCAGGCGCCGCGTTTTGCGCTTTCTGATCCGGAGATTCGTCCACCAAGTTTAATATCTTTGCTGCCATCTGTCATGCTTGCCAAAAAATGTATCTGTCATTAGCCGTCTTAGGATACCTAATGGAGAAAATTTGAGCTGATTGAGACTCGAGAACTCAGCCGCTACTTTTTCGCTGTTCAGTCTTATGTTTCACATCTTTCGGATATTTATTCGCCAACCTAATGGACTGTTATTCTCATTGGGTCATATAAACAGTATGCTTCGTGCATCCCAGATATTCAGATCTGTTAAAAGACTGTAAGGAACAGCAGCAACGCTGGGATGCCCAATTGGTCACTGTCTCGAAAGTGCAGGATCATCATTCAATGACCACTCGTGAACGGGAATTGGAAGACCTTCTGAAAACGGAACGTGAATCGTTCGAACTCCGACTACGTTCTCAGGCAGAAGAACATCGTGAAGCTTTAGAGTGAGTTCCGCTCAAACCCTGTTTCATATTAATTCCGTTTTCTGCGGAACCCGTTATTGTTACATTACATCTCTCTCTCTCTCTGTTCAGGTATGTTTTTGTGAATTATTAACCCCATCGTTTTTCTCTGCTTAAGGAAATCGTGCCCCATGACAACAATGTTGACCATCAATTGCACGGTTTGTGGGTTTGAGTCCTAGTTACTTGGACAGTCATCACTTAAGTTTGAGAAGTCTGATCGTCATCAATCTGCGTTCAACCGAATATATCGCTTGGTGGTAAATACATAAAATAATGGATCTGTGGCAAATGTGGATAATTGAGTGCTTGTCAATTTATTGAGTGAAACATACCAAACGGAACCTGATCAAGTGTTACTATGATTTTGTTCAGCTAGAAGGATAAACCTTAGGTTTGCGCATGTAAACACAGCGGTAACCCTGTTTACACCTACGGCACATGTTATTCTAGCGGGAAGTGATCAGAAAGTTTTTTCTATAGTGAACGACGATTAACTACTGGACATACAATATGACGAATATAAATAAAACTGACGTACTCCGGGGCGACTTTTTGTATGTTGTGATCTCGCAGAAATCTTTTAACCGTAGAAACAAACGTGTACGGCACGGAATTCATGGTCTACTGGATTGAGCAACCAGACACAGAATTGAAAACAAGTTTAAGTATAGTGACTAACAAGATGGCCTCAACGGGTGCACCGTTTTTTCTGGACGCACATGAGGGACCATGGCTTATAATGACGAAAACCTTAGCAGCGTAAATGCTGTGTTTCAAGCAGGTCTGAAAAATCGTGGAGAATATGCTATAAACCTAGTCTTGGTTGAATTATGCGCATCACTGTCATCGCTTGCACGGTCGCCCTACGTTTTTTCCATTTGGGCACATGCTGGTTGATACGAACAACTGGTAGCTTACACTACAACTACACGAGTATTTGTGTAAAGAGAGCAGTGGAAGGCGCAGATTTCTCACACAAATGGTGTTCGATAGGGTTGTTCGATCTCCCCCTCCGTTTTCAACTATGCGATGGACGATCTTATGAAAGAACCATTTATAAATTCTGACGACCTTTGCGTGAAGCTTCTTCCGGCGGGTATGCTGGTCAGTATTGTGTATGCGTACCATGCCGAACCAATCAACTGATATTGTGACATGATCAAATCGGAGGCGCGAGTGTTCCAGCACTCGGTGTAATATCTCAACGCGGCGGTTAGATATATCCAAAGCCCACAACGAGTGGATTGCGGACCACACCGGCCACCGAAAGAGCTATCACCCAACGGAACCGGACCAACGAATGAAGAATGACAAGTAAAAAACCCACGACAGAAGGCGTCAGTCACATACACAAATCGGGTGGAAGTGCACGCGACTTGAGTGGAAACTGCCGTTGTGTCGTTGATGTAACGCGCATTTTCTGTCAAACCTTCTATTCCTGCTTGGAGGCCATAATCGGATCTTTGCTGTACGGCTTCACCGTGTCTACTAGCGCGGAGTCAGGAAGAACACGACTGCGTTGAAACATACTGTAATGCCTATTTCCAGTTCGACAAATGAATGAAATGCATGCAAATATGTATCATGAGTTAGTCGTCAAATATAGCCAAATACACATTGAACCAATGTCCAGTGGTTTAGGCCACTTCGCGATTAAGTGATCCATTACTGTCAATTCCATAGCCGTTGCACTCTAATTAATTCATCGAGCTAGGACAATACCCACGCCCACCTTCATGCCTCATCTTGGTTGGTTCGACTGGGAAAACTTGCACTCGGGTGTTTTGTTGGTGAATGATTTCGTCAGCCGTCACCGATGGCTTGATTGGTTTATTTTGATGATGTCGTCTCCTAACATTTGTGGACTGGAATTCCGGCTCATAAACGCGAGCGCGCACCTGGTGTGGGAAAGTGTGAGTTGGACCAAAAAATCGTGCTTTATTGAACGACTTTCTGCTATGATATGATTGATCTGTATGATATGTACTTTGCACCTCCAAAGTGTAGTGTTATTACAAGGTTGCGATTATTTCGACTTTGTATTTGTTGTTGCAGAGTGATGTCACCCCCTCGGCCTGCATTGTCGTCAACAAAATGTCGACAAAGTTAACGAATGCACGTAGTGCAGTGTATATCCTTCTCACTTCTCAATGACTTCCGAATGTTGATTAAGGATAGAGTTTACAGTGCGTGTTTATGTTCATTATTGATCTTCGGATCAAGGGTCTGGCCCGTTCGATTAAAAGGTCCATACAAAGCCTTGGCACTCCACCATCTTTGTCTTCGCTAGTTTATTTGCTTGAAACAGACTGACTATGTGCGTAACCCGGCAACCCTTGGGCGTTTATTTTGGAACTGTGCCAGTTCGTGACCGATACCCGAGATGCTGAAAGTTCACAATCTTCGCTGGTGGGTTTAAGTATTCCGTATGCTGGCGAATTGTCTTCCGTACTGCACATTATTCATTGGGGCACCTGGTAGTTGTAGGAAACCTCAAAGCGGTCTAGTGATGCTGTGCTGACGGGCTATAAAGGCTATGACCGTCCCATTAGGCAGGATTGGAAGGTGCCATCTGTCTTCTTTGTATTTTCGATACCATTCACATCGCTGACCGGAAGCGCTGTTAAACGTGACATTGTGCCCCGATCAATGGCGAGTTTGTATCTAGATGTTTAATGACTTCCCTGTTCTTCTTCTACGTGAAACTGTATTGCTTTTTCCCTCTTCCGTTTGTCTGTATACATTTGCAATTATTTTTGTCATGTCACTTTACGAAACGTTATCAGGAACAGTGGCAGCTGGAGCTATATTATCTGTGATGCGGCTGAAAGTATAGATGCGGACGAAGAAGACACCTTTTCATAGTCTTTATTCAAGTTCACTAAGGGAGTCGGTTGTTTAATTGATAGTACATGACTGATTCAGTGTGTCTTACGATGTCTGCAGATAACAGATTGTGTATCTGATGTGTGAAAAAATATGTAAGCGGTTAATGGGTAGTTCAGAAAAGTGGACGAGTGGAATCATAACTGTGTAACAGACTTTGGTATTGATATGTTCGCCAAGCTTGGCATTTAGGTTGCAAACGTTTCATCACCAGGCGAGGTGACATCATCAGTGCGTAAGTGTTTCGGCGTATAGTTTTGAAACACTGACGCACTGATGATATCACTTCGCTTGGTAATGAGACGTTTGCAACCTAAATGCCAAGCTCGGCGAACATATCACTACCAGAAGACTGAGTAAACCGGTTTATGGATCAATAGTCCAAAGTCTCAGCTGGCGAAACAAACGGTAGTACTTCTCGGTCACAAAGTCGGTCAGAGGGAGCTACAGCCACTGACCGACAAACTGCTGACGATCGAGGCTATTCGGGTGCCAACATCGAAGAGGACGTTGCGACAGTTTCTCGGTCGCATTGGGTTCTACAATCGCTTCATCAGTGACTCCCATGACCTCGCGAACCCATTATACGGATTTCCGAAGAAAGATTGCCAGTTTCGCTTGTCAGAAAAAGCCAGTGAAGCGTTTGTCGTGATCCGTCAATTGATGAAGAAAGGACAGTTGACACTGAAATTGACAGTGACTAGATAGTGCTTCTTTGTCGCGATGTATAGATCGGAGCTGTACTGAGGCAGGAATATGCCAGTCGTGTACTAAGTCCCGCTAAACGAAACTGCTCAACGACAGAGAAGGGGTGTTTGGCGATTGTGTGTAGGCCTTGGAAAGATTGGATCCGTACTTGCTCGGCCGACGTTTCCATGTAGAGACCGACCACAAACCGTTTTATTGGGTTAAATCGGCGAAGGACCTCCGAGGAAGGCTGGCTCGTTGGGCGTTACGACTGCAGGAATGCGACTTCACAGTTCGCCATGTAGCTGGAAGAGAGAATTGTGTTCCTGATTTGCTTTCCCGAACGCAACACCTGGATGAGGTCCACATGGACGTGATTGGAGTTAACAGTGTTGAACTGGAAAGTTACAAGCAGCACTGATGATGGATACGGTGATCCGGGCGGTGATTGGTCAACTTATGTTGGGAGGACAACCCCCCGGAGGACGAGGGGATCCCGGAAGTAAAAGCTTTCAGAACGCATAGGTCCAACTTGTGGTTGAATAGTGCCAGGATTTTGATGCGCCAACTGCGACGGGGAATAAACGTTCCAGTTATTCCGGCTGAGTTGAGAGTGACAATTTTGAGAGAATGTCATCAGCTGGCTCATACGGGATGTCATCAAGCCTACGAAAAGCATACTGGCCGGGAATGAAGAATGATGTTAACTATGTGCGAGCTTGTCAGCAATGTCAGTTACTGAAGAGTACTAACCAGCCCATTCAGTAGCCCACACAACTAATCCCGGTCAGTAAAATTGGTGAATTGTGGTCAGTGGATGTGATGGGCCCTTTCCCAGTAACCACTTTCGGAAATTAATACATTATAGTCATGACTGAACACTTCACAAGGTGGATTGAGGCAGCTGCTATACCTGATCCACGCGCGAGCACTGTATGCAGAACGGTGGTGGAACACATCGTGAGGAATCACGGAATACCGCGAAGCATATCGACTGATCAAGGCCCCTGCTTCGAAAGTGAGGAGTTTCGGATCTGTTCGGAGCGCTTTGGAATTAAGAAAATTCGCAAAACTCCTTACCACATTCAGTCAAACGGATTTGCGGGGGGAAAACAATCGCATGATCAAGGAGTGGTTGGCGGCGAAAAGGGGGAACTGAGAGGAAACGTTACCATTGATTCTGTTGACCCACGGCTGTTCGCCACAAGGAACAACCAGAAATTCGCCATTCGAGCTACTCTATGGGCGCGTGTCACGCTTGCCAGTCGATCAGGAGGTTGGTTTATGCGGAGGCCTACGGATGAGCACACGTGAATTAGCAGAAGCTCAAGGATTGCCCAACCAAAGCTTGACAAACGCACGAGAAATTTCCAAGGAGCAGTCAACTGCAAGGTTACCGGTTCGAAGGGCTGTGTTTGACCTTGGTCCAAGGTCAACTAGAGAGACCGGCGGAGCTCGGGTGCAACAGGATCCGGAACCAGGAAGTTGCCGGCAAATTGGAGGGGACTTTATGTGGTGGTGGTGGTACGTCGCGGCCCAAGAATCAACATCGAGTGCACCGAAGCCGGCTTTGTAAATCGTATGACACTCCTGTCAGAAGAGGATGCACACCAGGTGTGTCAACAGCACCTAGGCCGGTACGCAGGTCGTCGAGAGAACGAAGAGAAGGTGAAAGGCTTTCGTTGCAACTGGAACAATCTTTGCAGAGGGAGGAGCGTGATGAGGACGAGCAGTCGATCCATACTACTCACACCCCTACTATTCAGTAGTGGGACAGAAACACAAATTTTGGCGTCGAAGTGGTCACGGGAAAAATACAAGAGGGAACATTGGAGCGCAACATAGTATGAACTAGTTCTTGCTACATAAGGGACGTGATCATCGGCGTCCGTGGCAACCGTGACGTTCTGAGACCAGTGTCGTGCGTTGATGGGTGTTATTGTTTGTAGTCATGTTGAAACGCATAACCTATGTATTGGTTCTCCGAATAAGGAATCCTCGTGCCATCCGCGTTCTTGGTTCACAACACCGGTAACATAGAACGGGTTTCCACGATGTCGCATTTCATGGAAGTTGTCGGTTTCTTTCCTATTCTAGTCGCTTACTTGTCTTCTGGATATCATGGATTGTTTTTAATTCCCACTCGTCACTGGCACTGTTATGTAGTATAAGACGGATGTGTTGGTTTCATTGTTTAAGTATGAAACAGTGGTCTGTCTCATTCAGATTAGTAAAATCCCATAAGCCCAATGACATATAAGGTCAATGGTCAAGCAAAAGCCGTTTCTGGTTATTTTTTTCCAGTAAAGAATGCCTATCTTTTGTCGTATGTGATCACTGAGGTCAGCGGTGCATCCATAATGTTCATGTCCGGTTTTTGCCTATCTCAATCGGTCAGCTTCCTCTTAGCATCTACTTTTATTTTTTTTGTAGCAAAGAACGGACCGCATGGACCATGCGCCTCGAAAAAGTCGCTAACCATCATGGAGTATCACACTCACAACTAACTGCTTCACATGACGAAGGAAGAGTTGGACAGGTGAACGAAAATGCAGTCAGCGACGACTGTGTGGGTACACCGATGCCGAGGTTTCCTTCAGTGAGTATCAATACTCTGGCTGACGGCTGTGAATATTGAGCAGTTAGTCTCATTTTCGAGAGTGGAAAGCAATACAATGCCTTACCCTGTGCTTTATTGGTATATTTGTTCAAGTGAAACGTCTGAGAAGTTAAGCTTGCTTATATATATATATAGCAGAACAACGTGACTTTTGGCACTCGACTTTTGATTTGACTCGTGATTAGTTAGTAGAGACAGCCGCGGTGATCGCACGGAGAATCGGACGAGGCCGTATAGAAAGCAGTATTTGAATTTATTCTGGCTTATTGACTTCACTTGAATTTTTTTTTGCAGTTTTTTGTACAGTTTGATATAGTGTTTATGTACATGTTATAAAATCACTGAGGGATAATGGGTGAATTGGTCCTGCCTTTTTCACAGCAACGTATGTTTTCCAACCTTCGGGTGCATTTTTCGCAACCCAAAGCACTTATCTTCTCTTTGGTGTATTCGTCTCACAGCATAAATCCACCTTCAGTCGAATGCAAGGCGATGGAGCTGACAACGGTGAATCAACTCCATATCAGTTACATGAAAACAATGGGGATAATCACTATTCCTCTCCGCTTTCCGGTCCACTTCCTGATTCGCATCTGGACTTTTGGAGAACCGTGCGGCGACCGAACACCCTGCGGGTAGGTTGGAGTTGAATTCGATCTCTGGCACTTATTCATCCCATAGGTGGTTATGTAACGTGTTTCCTAGTTAGTACTTTAACACCCTAGCTACCCGATCATTTCAGGTCACGGTATATTTACAGTGTCGAACGCCGTATCAGTGAATACGGTCGAGAATGATCATTTCGATTGAAATCCGATAGACAGGAATGTGTGCTTTCGAGACAAAACTGGGGTAAATAAGACTTTCTATCTCCAAAACAGAAACAATGATTATTTTGCACTAATCATTATGTTTGAATTGTATAGCATTCCACCAACCACACAATGTTTGATCACAGCGAAATGTAGTTAAAAAAATGGAAAGAATGATTTAGCTTGATTAAGGTTAGTTCGTCTACTGAATGAATGGAAACTAATTTCGGATGCTCAACGATTCATATGGAAAACTGCGCGGACTACGATTTTTCTCTGTGTCAGACAGTGTTACGTAATACAACCATGATTATTCTTTGAGCCTCAGCCTGAAGGTCAGGAACACTCCACTTTACCAAGCTTTTCCCCCAAGGTTTTCAGTCTCCGAACCAAGGTCGCAAACTGACAAGCATACTGTTATCTTGGGTATTGTTCAGCGCATTCAAACAATGCACGATGCATGAGCACGTTTAAAAAGCTCGAACGTGTAAAGCCAAACTGTTACGTCCAATAATGCCCATTGTTTACCCTGACTCAAATGAAAACGTCAATGTTGGATTGGGGTTGAATTAACTAAGTTAGCCGTTGCAGACGACATCACATTCAATAAGGTATCACAGATCAAATCCATTATAAATAAGGCTGATTGGAGTACCTATCTGTTCGTTTACTCTCCTTTATCTGTGTTACGGAATGTCGTTAGCTTTCACTGTGGTCTATTCGACCTCCTTGATCAAATGTGATGTGGAAGGCTTTGCTGACATCAAGTTTGAGTGAGCAATGCTACAGATAACCTTATCCTAAAGTCGTTGTGTATATGCATACCGTTGCCATAGCAACCATTCTTGTTTCTGGTACTATGTACGTAGTACATTGATTTTTTCCATTGAGAGCTTGACCTCGATGCTAAGCGTCAATCAATCATCCAATCCATAAAACTAAATCGATTCAGCTTTGAGTATCTTTAAACCGTTATTGTCGTTAGCCCTAATGTTTCAGTCCGCTCTTTTGTGAGGATAGTGAGTGTTATTAATCAGTTGTAAGATATCCGCACCAAATGTAGTACGAATGCAGTTGAATAGTTTGGGCGTCGTGTTTAACATGTTATTGATAAACAGATTGGGAATAACACAACGTTACGAGCAAGTGAGTGTTGACAACACTCCTGAGGAAGGCCACCCAAGGTAGTTGGAACGTAGAGTGTTAAAACTTGCTCGAAACGTTGTGTTATTCCCAATCTGTTTATCAATAGTGAGTGTTACTTTTCACGACTTCAGTTCACGCTTAGAATGAGTTCGTGATAGTCCTTCAGTAACTGCACCAATTGTCAATTGTGCATTTTTAAACCGGAGTTTCTTCGAATCTCAAATGCTTTTTTGGCTATAATCGTCACTACCATAAACAAACATCTGTTTGTTTGTTCGCCATTCACTAATGCGAAGAAAAGTTGTTGGTAAAAAAGGGGGATGGATAGGATTTATTTTCAAGTTGACCATCACTCACATTTGATCGCAGCCTTCGCATTCAGGTAGACTTTCCAGCCAGCCTCTTTCGAAAACAAGCACTAGACTCGACCTTCGCTCCCATTATGACTGATCAGTAGTGCATATGGTTGCCACGGCCGGGATTTGAACTCCGGCCATTCCAATCATGAGGCAACCGTGTTGACCACTGCGCCATTCACCTCACATTAGGCACGACCGAATTATCAAATCTGAAGGCTCAACCACTCTCGCTTGTGAGCAATGATCAGGTTGCCCGATCGTCTCGAGAGGAGACACAGTTACTGTCTGTTAACTCCAGTCGATAACCCCGCGATTAGGACTTCCGAGACAGGTAACTCTGTCTCCTCTCAAGACGATCGGGCAACCTGATCACAAGCGATAGTGGTTGAGCGTTCAGATCTGATAATTCGGTGGTGACTAATGTGAGGTCAATGGCGCAGTGGTTAACACGGTTGCCTCATGATTGGAATAGCCGGAGTTCAAATTCCGGTCGTGGCAAGGATATGCAATACTGACGAGCCTTAATGGGAGGGAAACTGGAGTCTGGTGCTTGTTTTCGAAAAAGGCTGGCTGGAAAGTCTATCTGAATGCGAAGGCTGCGATCAAATGTGAGTGATGGTCAACTTGAAAATAAATCAAATCCCCGACTACTCATCAGTAAAGTATAGGATTTAGTTTGCAAGCGTTTATATCTAGGCTTGACTAACGAGCGCAGAAGTTCGTATAGCTTACAAGCAAACAACCGAGTTGCGGGTCAACTCAAGGCGTTATTTACAAAATAGCTTTTTTTTGATACGCCTCTTCACTTTCCTCGTGGCTAACTCAGCTAAACAATACCAACGTTTACTCCATTGAGTCTGATTAGCCGCTCTCTTTCCAAAGTTTTCAGGCCACCAAATCGGTGAGCCGCAAGATGCAGCCAAAAATAACTAGTTTGGCTGATATAAGCTCAATGGTTTAACGGTTGCCTAGTGAAGGTATGGTTGGACTGCTAGTCCCGGTTGTGGCAGAGATATTCACTACTGGCGATGGCAGAACGCGAGTTTCATGCTTTTCGAAGGGGCTGACTAAAAGTCTAATTGCGACAACTGCGATCAGTTGTGAGTGACATTCAATTTATACCAAAATGTTGTGCTACTGACCATTGCTGGTAGTTGCCTCACCCCTCCATGGCAAGTCATGTATTCACCTCAAACATTATGTCCACCGATTGCGAGATCGGTAGAGAGTGCCCGGTCTGCCAGAGGCATTGTTGACTTCCATAGTACGTGACCATCCATCCTTAAGCATTGAACGGATGGACTAGTTCGACTGTCATTACTTACTACCGGTTGGTGCCAGCCGACCTGTGCAACTGAGCGCTAACGTCGATGGTGGAGTGTTTTGTTTCCCATTTTGTACCCTTATGTTTCGTAACTGCAAGGCAAACCGCTTTCACAGTGAAACTTGGCGTTCACTCTTGAGCTTCACCGAAGCGGTCCATATTAACGAAGAATGTCCTAGCGTCGAATGTATGTTCATCTATTTCCCCGGAAAGCATGGTGTTCGTTTGGCGCGCTGTCTGTCCAGCCTACGGACATCTGCGGTCTCCGCCAACCATGGGCCAATCCTGAAGAAGACGTACGAATCATTTTGGTGGTCACCAGCTCCAGCAGGTACGTAAAGTTTACCGGGTACTTTGAATGACTGTACCCTATTCGATGGGCATCTGAGTCAATATGACCACCGGCCCTCGACAACAGGAGACAAGCGTGGTAACAGCCATGTCGTTTTTTGGACTCCCTGACTAGACAGATCTCCCTTCGTAACTGCTTGAACTGTTGCGCTGCTTTTACAATAACTTCCTGTTGGGTGCATTGGGCATTCTGGATGGATGAATCCCATCCAAAGAGCTTGTGGGCGGGAGTGCTACTGGTCACCAGCCCCTAAATGACTATTCTCTGGGCTTCGCACCGCTGCCTTGTGGGTTAGATTTCTTTTCAATCAAAGCCTGTGAATGGGCACCTTTTCAGCTTAAGCAATCGAGCAGTATTTTGCCCTCGCAACTGTTAACCAATAAACTCACTAATTGTATATGTTTCACCGCCTACTGTAAGTCTGGTCGACGTTTCGGCGGTCGGCTTTGCTCCCGTACCACATTCCACTGCACCAAACTAATCATTCTGTTTCCCTTCTTTTATCGAATAACCGTATGGTTGGTGACTGTCCAATTTTGTTTTCCGACACACCAGTGACTTGACTCACTTGCTGCTCGCAAAAGAAGTCATAGCTAGGATGACAGTGTACCACACATCAAGATGCTGTCTTTGTCAGACGGACGCGAAGCCGCACTCGCCCCGCCTCCCCCCCCCCGAACACCCTTTAAGCTTGTTGCTTCAGTTGTTCGAGCACAGGTATATAGGTCACCAGTCCCTCTCTTGTACATACTCTGGTGACCATCGCTTGTGATGCCTGTTGTATTCCTGATACACGGCTTCATTTTCCTTCGACCACTTCACCATGCGCTTACAACATGCGTTTGTCCGGTGACGCTGCGACTCAAACCGCTGGCCCAGTCGGTGTCAGAATTGCCCTAGGTGCATACACAGGAAAAGCGGTGCTTCATTGAGTACAGTCGCCTTGATATTGTCAAACTAAGAGATATGGTTACAGCATCCACAACCGCTCAGCACAAACGCCAACTACCTGTTGTAGCATATGGGCCTACAGCCTGTAGTGTAGACGCAATCAAAGATGATTTGCCATCAGCTCAGTAACTTTCTATACACCATGCGGCGCACGGATACTGTGTTACTGGCTGGAAACTTAAACGTTCAGGCCGGCAGGCCAAACACTGGTGAACGTGGCTTATGTGACCCACACTCTTACGGTACTCGTCGGACAGACAACGGTAAACTTTTGTTTCAGCCCTGTGCCGATAACGATCGATTTCTGGAGAGTATTAATTTTCCAAGTTCCGGACGTCAGTGTACTACCTGATGACCTCCATTGTCAAGTCGATCGTGAACAGAGATTGACCACATGACCATCAGCTATCGGTAGCGTGACTGTCTCCAAGACTGCAAGTCAATCTGGAACACCTATCATGCACTGCTATGTACCAAGTTTAGTTTGCATTTTGGTGGGAGGCCACTTCGTTCTGCCTGTACTCATTAGTCTATCGATGTTTCTCCGTCCTCGGGTACGGATCAAATTTGTAGGACGTCACAAATCTCCTGGCCCAAACGAACTCTCTCTCTCGTCCCTTTTGCAGCAGGCGATCCAGCCGTAGTTAATGAGCTGTCGGCTTTTTCCTCAGAAATTCTGGATCAGTGAAGTTATTCCAAATAACTGGTCGGGCTAACATCATCCCCATTTTCAAAAAGGGCTTGCGCACGTCGTATGCAAATATTGGCAGGATCAGCGTGATCCCAACTGCGTCGGGGTTGCCTGCAGCCGTTGTACTTCGCAACGTGAACGAAACCTGCTAGCATCGTATCCGTGGGAAGTGAGCTGAGTTTGGCCACGGCCGTGGTTAAATTGATCACATCTTCACACTCTGCTAGGTGCTTGAGATTTGGCATTTATACGGAAGGCCAACAATTGTTGCCACATCAGAAATCAGAGGGGCCCTTGGTTCAGATGACAGAGCTGCACTCCGGAACTGTCTGTCGGGCAGGGCTTGCGTAGAAAGTATGTAAACATCCTGAAAGCAATTCATTGTCAGATCTCGGGCCAGTTTTGGGTTTATGATAGTGTATTGTCGACCCTGAGCATCATAAGTATATGATGCGACAAGGTTGTCCGGTGCCCTCCTTCCTTTTGCAGTAGATGAGACTCTACAATATGCCCTGAGGGACTGCGAACTTGATGGTGTGGAACTTTACTCCCTGCCCTGACATGCAACTTGATGGTGTGGAACTTTACTCCCTGCCCTGACATGCAAGGGCTCACAGAGAGCCCGGAACATCTTAGACAAATGAGGGGCTTCAGTTTGATATGGCCTTTGCACCTGTTGTATGAAGAGTGCTGTTGCAAGATTACCAGGACTGAGAGCCCGCCCTCATCCTTAGTGGTGAGCATTTGGGAGTAGTCGAGAAGTTCGCATACCTTGAAGGTTGTATCAACGCGTGTGGAATGTCTGATGAGATTGCATATCACATAGCAAAGGTCAAGACATCACTTATCAAATTACGCCATCTGTGGCATTGGCATGGTCTCAGTCTTTTTGTGGAAGGCGCGGTGTACAATGCCACCGTAAGGGAGGGCTCCGAGAGCTGTTTCATACGTGCGGAGGATGTTCACGGAGTATCCGTTTTCGACCATCGGTGTCTCTGAAGCATTAGCGATGTGCGATTGGAACACCGTGTTGCCGACTTATCTTCGGAACCGTCGACGTTTGAGCATACTAATCCCGTCCTACAGGCTTCTTTGGCATGGCTACATCTTATGAGTACAAACATGTCGCCCGATACACAGTGGTCAGTTTGCGAGTGATGGTTTAGTCTGGAAGCGGTGGCCTGGTTGTCGTCTCATGATTTGGGTTGGAGTTATGTAAACGCTCGCACTGAAGCTCGCTTCCATAGGGCGCCCGTGGTTACGGCTCGGAGTTGAGATGATGGATTGATTGTTCTAAACATAAGGAACACTGTGGGTTGTGGATAGTGTTTGATGCGGCGAAGAATAGAAGTCGGTGTGATTTCTTTTATCCTCCTTCACATCCTCCTTCTTCATTATTTAATGTCGTCTTTTTATGTTGTTCTCATATTTCGGCACTTTTGTCAGTCCTCGTGGTTATTACGTGTTAAACCTATAACGCTAGAAGTCCCTGAGATGCATTTTGCGAAGCTCTGCCTGAAATATTTGGTTTAACGACATTCGGTTACAGCTTGTCGTCTGACCTACTAACGTACGTTGACTTCATCATAGCAATGCATCAGCGGGAATCACTGACCTTTACCTGTCACACAACCATGAGGAAGACGAAAAGCAAACTCTCTCCATGAAGAAAGAATGGGAAAAAGAAGGGGGCTGGAAGAGACATAACTGTCGAAAATAGCTGCGTCCATGTTCAAACATTCCACACCAAGATACCTACACCTTGCAAACAAACAACCGGGCTGTAGGTGAAAGTAAGACGCCATCAGCAAGACAGCCTCCTCATGGCTTTCACTGCCCCGCGTCCTCAAGTGCACTTACTTCACAGATAACTCGGCCAAACAACGAAAGTATTCACGCCACTGAGATCGGTTAGCCGCCATCTCACTTAGTTCTCCAATCGCCGACTCTGAGTTGCGAGTGCCCCAACCCGGGGAACGAACCCGATTTACAGTGACCAACTTCTTCGTAAATGATTTCATTTGTCTATGCCAGGTTGTCATCTATTCACCCGCACCTTGCGGCAGTCGACCGTAGCGCCGGCAGAGAGTACTCGATGTGGCATTCGAATGCAGATAATTCACGTCTTCGTGTATTTAAACATCGATTGCTGCATTCGATTGCTGGTACGGGGTAGCACCAGCAAGGAGATTATGAGGCGGGTGTTTGACACTGGTTGTCAAACGAGTTCTCTTCTTTAGTCACGTTTACACAGGCTTAGATGGTTAGGACGTTAAGTACGTTGGTTAGGTATGTTGACTTCCCAGTATGTACGTCTTCTAGTGACTTTTACTATGCCATCAGTACTGTCTGAATGAGTTCGCACCTACTAATCGGGGTTAGGAAGTCATCTATCGTTTTTCTGTAAGACAGGGTACTACTTACACCCACGCTGACGACAGTTTAGCCGGCGGTCTTAACCTTGGTACTGTGTACTGGCAAGTTTGCCTAATAAAATTTGTCCCAGAAACCATCTGGCCACTATGCATTCGCGAATAAGACTGACATATGACTGGGGGTGAGTGTCACTCATTTTCATTTGGACATTTTTGTACAGCCCAGTTGTTATTATCCCAAACAGAAAATGATACCGAATTTTTTGTATACATTTTAGCCAGCTGTTCCTCCGCTGGATCAGCTCTTAAGTAAAGACAACCTCGATATGCGTCACCGACTTCACAGCAATCCGTCTCTCTCAAGTTGTAGCAGCCCTCGATCCGATCGTATTTTCGGGACTGAACAGGATTTCGTCGGATTATCGACTCCACTGGACCCTGCGGCTGTTATGCAGATAACCGGTTTGCGCACTGCATTGGGTAATCAGCAGCGTCGCGTGGAACATTTATCGGAACTGTTACATGAAAGTGAAAGTACTGCGGTCCGATTGGAGGAGCAGGCCAAGGTGTGTGTATATATGTTTGTAGCTAATCCCGAATGTCGCTAACATCGCAGTTAGTTCAACGATTCCGGACTGCTAATTTCTCTGTAGATAGGCACAACAGAGCTATACCAGGTCATCTGACATACAATGTCCGTGGTCGCTAACTGACCGAAAAGTATGGGAATGCAACAACTGCGGTCACCTATGAGTGGTGTTCAGTTTACATTAAACAAAGCCCTTTACTACTTAGCAATAACTGAAATATCATCCAACTATTTTAACCATTCTAGTAAGTTCAATGTGGCGAGAGTCGTTGGGTCATCGGTCGGTGTTACCGGGACAGCTAGTATGTCGTCCCTCGAGGTGATCAGGCAGTCTGAGTATTACTCACAAGCGAATGTTGCTGCACGTTTGCATATGGTGATTCAGTCATGCTTGATGTGAACCTCATTGGTGAACTGGTCAGGGCGGTTGCCTTCTAAGGGCGTGGTCGGAATTCTTATTCCGACCATTGTAAAGATATTCACTACCACCAAATACAAAACACGAACACAGTCCTTCCGAAAGGGGCTAACTGAAATGTGTATGGTAGTGCGATAGCTGCGATAAGTTGATACTCAGTTTATAGTAACTAACATAGCTCTTCAGGACAGATTTGTCTTAGAGTTGTCACATGCCATGATTTCAGCTACACATTCAGAATTCAACCTGCCATCGTCGCAGACACAACACACAAGGTATACCGTCTTAAAAACAAGGAAATGAGAAGCCGGAGCAGCTCGTGCCGGAGTGGTCTATCCTTTATGTGTGGTTGCGTTTTTGAAGTCGAAGTGTTTCTGGTGAATGTTGTCAACAGACTTGGGATGCTTCTAAGAGTCATGCCATCACAGACTATCTCCTGTAAGGTTGTCTGCGTGCCGTTTCTGTGATCAGTCGGACTTCCAGAGGTAGACTATTTCAGATCTTGACTGAAAATTAGAGTACGCATTAGGTTTGCAAGGCAACCAAATTTATCGCGTTTCATGTTGCCCATCTTAAATGAAATAACACCTGGTGACATTTTGTGTCCTCAGTATGGACATTTTGACCGTTTTTACGAATGGTAGCGGTACTTGGTCCCGAACATTGCTGAAACTTATCCGCAGGAAGTGAATGCTGTCGTTGGTATATCCTTAATATGTGAGTTTGGAATATCATCCGATGGAAGGTGGGCGGAATATTCAGGAAAGTATGGAGTATGCCTATTGTGCTGTAGGAAAGTTTTTCGTTTCAATGCATAAAAAGTTTTTATCAAGGACGCCAAGGAATTGCGCTATTTTGATATCGAAGTAGGCTGGCGAAATAGCTGAAATTTTGTGATTCGATAGATTGAATAAGTTAGCAAAGAATGATTAATAGACATGCACCGTGTGAGTTGTAGATCATTTTCCGTGAAATAGATGCCAATAGTTGATAAGTTCGAGTGTTCTTGATC
Source organism: Paragonimus westermani (assembly GCA_008508345.1). Lineage (NCBI taxonomy): Eukaryota > Metazoa > Platyhelminthes > Trematoda > Plagiorchiida > Troglotrematidae > Paragonimus > Paragonimus westermani. The sequence continues at coordinate 40,351 of QNGE01000993.1, forward strand.
ATCCCCACGTGTAACTGGAAATCGCTCAAATTTGGAGACGCCGTGGGGAAGTAGAAGTAGACAAGGCTGCAGCTGATGACTCACAAACGTAATGCGGGCGCAAGTCGGCGTGATCTGCTTGCCGTATATATTGCTCAATGTAGTAGGGCGTGAGCTGCTTTGGTAACAAAAAAAATCGGCAAGTTTCTGCGGTTGCACGACCTTCCAGAAGATGAAATTTCATGTGCTTTCCAAAAAGTGAAAAGTTGTTAAACGTGAAGTGAAGCATTCTACCTCATGAAGCCTTCCGGGGTGACTCGCTCGACGGTCAGCCTACGTGCACCCTACAGTCACAGCGCAACGACCTATGGTTGGACACACTGTAATCCTTCATGTACCTATCTAAGCAACTTTTGAATTCGCTGAAGCTAATAAATTCCCGACTCTCGAAAACATCTTTATAACCCTGTAAATAATCCATAATCTAAAACGGATAACATCCGTCAAATATTAATCACACGTGAAAAAATTCTTCACAGCATAGAACATTCACACCGTCACAAAATCTACCGTTACTAATTTCGATCTCGGCGCCAAATGGAGGACACCGATTTGCGGTCGACTAAAACAAAACGTTTTAACTCTCGTGATGCCTTCTGCCATGGAAATCAATGATTTTCAAATTATTGGGCGATACCACGGAAATATCGCCCGGTATTCAGTGATTTCTCATTTGATTGCCGTCAAACGGCAGATTTCACTTCCTACGGATAATTTCCATCTCGAACAGTCTGGTTGGCCCTGAGAGGTATTGAATGCAAAAAGCTCCTCATAATGTTGATCGACACAATTACTGTCCTTTATTAGGCTTATCTGGTTCTCGGTTGTCCATATCCCTTAATTAAAGTTATGAGTGAACCGGTGAAAAAGATAGGTGCTCAAAATCTTCATTCATCCGTATGGTTTGAACAGGCATACTGATAATTCCTCAAACCCAGTCCGTTGAGAGTCCCCGTAGGTTAACTTCTCCACTTGAAACGGATACTCGGATAATCGAGATACGCACAAACTTACAAGTTTGTTATGGGACTGAGCAGGTTCCCGTTCAGGAAAACATATTTGAATTCCATGGTAATCACTGTTGACCGGGTGTGCAATCAAAGTTTTTCCTACTAAAGTTGGCTTATTCTATTCGATCTGTTTTGGGTGTTACAGTAGCACGTAACAGTCACCACCGTATGCAAGCGCTCGCGTACTGATCTTAACACAGTTGGGTGCCGTACATTTCATTTGACGGAAATCTTCATCCATGGTCATGATTGACGACAAAGGAGATAAGGGGGTCTTCTCGTGTGAATGACTAATTCGGATGTACCGGTGTGTTGAAGATTATAATTGTGACATTTTGGTAGTAATCAGGAAGATGCCACACCGTAGGCCGTAAAGGTTAGGAAGTTGTAGCGATTTACAAGAACGTATGGAAGACCTTGCGGAACGTTTTAGAAATGCCGGTTAAGGAAGTGGTTGAATATTCCTGCAGTGGCTTCATGTGTGGTGCAAAACAGTATGTAGAATAGAATTCAGTTCCGTGCAGCTGTCTCTGAAGAAAGTCTGGCTGGAAACAACTGACGCGTAGTGTCATAAGAAAACCTTTTGAATTTCATACAAAAACCATTGCTACAGGTCATCAGGCCTGAGATTATCTTGCGCTTTGGGCACATGTTACACTGTGTTTTTAACAGGCCATCTCAGAACTCTGTAGGACTGGATACCATTTGCTTGAGAGTGATTGGTCATTATTTCAGGATTATTGGAAAAATTAGCAAATTTCTTTGCGAAACTCATCAAAAGTTTTCAGAGAAGTCAAAGCAATTGTATCCTGTACGACAATTCTTTGAGGTTGTTTGTCGGGCTTCGAGTTAGCATGAAGGTCGTAACACCAGCAATGTGTGAAACAGTTTCTGTGACCTGTTTTCTGGGTTCGCGTATACATTGTCCTTGATCCACATATGGTGATTTTTGAAAGTGGTCAAATCAGTGCTTCCCGATCGTTTTCCTTGATGATATGCCGTAATTGTGTATCATGCGCTACAGTTATTGCCCTCTGAATGGTCAGTGTACTAAGTGACTAAAAAATAAAGAAGTTCTTGTGGATACATATGTGGTTCAATTTTCATACGTTCATTCAAGGGCAAGATTTCCATTGATCCCAGGACGTGGTTGTAGGCTGGAGATGCCGTAAATTCCAATGTTGTGTAAGTGATCTTTCCAATAATGAAGAACTAAACAAGCAGTTATGCTCGGAAAGAATCGGGTGGTCGCACCGCCCGTTCTGTTGTATAATAATGTTTGGGAAGAGTAGTGTGATACGTCGACTGCTATAATCCGATATCGTACGATTGTACTCCCCCAGGAAGTCAGTGCATGGTTGAGCTGTCTGTGACAATGATTACTTTCTCCATTAGTCTTCACCGACGACCGTTGCTGTTACTGGGTTTTGATCACTAATCATTACTTATAAAAGATTTCGAGTTAGTCATATTTTATACTTGTCTGAATGAAAAGACGTTGTTCGATTGCATCCGTTGAATGTGACACTATTACCTATCGTCCGCTTGTTGAATACGCTTTCTGTTTCTGATTACTAGGTTTTGAAAGAAGAGATACGTCGCCTCGAACGACTCGCTCACCTCGGATCTCAGTTTCCTTTACCCGAACAACCAATTGTGTGCGCGAATAATCCAGCTGAACCACACGGTACGCTTTCTCTGCCAACCAATTCCAAGGATTCTTTGTTGCGGACTGAATACCTAAAAAATGTTGTTCTCAAGGTGGTCAGTTTACCAAAAGATTCCTCTGAACGATCTCAGCTAATTACTGTTCTATCCACCTTACTGATGTTGAGTCCTGCGGAAACCGAAGTCCTACACAATGGCACATCGCAAACCAGTTCGTCGTCAGATAGATCGAACGAACCGCGTTCTTCTTGGTCGAGCTATTTGCTTGGATGGAAGACGTGAGTTCCTGCCACACATTTGCTGTAGAGCCCGTGTAATAGCTGGGAAGCCAAATATTTCCGCCAGTTCCCCTCCATTTCCTCGTACCCGTTGGGATGAAGGTTCCTTCTTCTTTCTGCGTTCCGGCCAGATTGTCTTTCATACTCGGGTTTTTCCGATCTCTTCCGTAACATCTGTTCGAAACCAAGTCTTTGGATTTGTCATACTGTCATTGTGATTTCACTTACGCATGTTCTTTTTTCCGTCGTACCAAGAATCAGTTCCAGCACATTCTGATGTAGCTTATTGTGTCCCACGCGTTCCGTCCTAAATTTAGGTCTTCTACAGAACGTCGGCTGCAATTTCAATCTTCACGGACGACACTCTTCGGTTTAAAATCCGATAGGTTGTTGCTACAAATTAGCAGCCCTTACATGTGGTGCGAGCTTATATACTATTCGTTTTGCTACTCGCCGATTTCTCTACACTGCTCTTCTCTTGATGCAGGTACTGGCAATCCCACCTTTGCATGAACTTGCCTCTCAGAAAATCAGACCTTTCGTTTCACCGCTTCCCGAGTGACTTAAGAGACGTTTGTCAGTGAACTACGGTTGTAGGAGATTTTTGGGAGGCGATCATCGGAGCCAGTTCTTAGGCTGCAAATAATTCACTTCGTTTTCATATGGGTTTAACTTATGTCGTTTGCAACGAGTCGATTTTTTGCTGAGGGCGGGCATTACCTCGATAACAGTAGTGGACGATGGTACTTGACTCTCATTTGAGAAATACTGCGGGGGCAGTTGATCCCCTGGGTCATTTGATGGATTCTGTATGAGACATTGGGACGGGTGGGTAACAGAGTCCAAATCTGAAATTTCCGAGCTCCTGGTATGGCTTCGTAGCTCAACTGGTAGAGCGCTTGCTGCGTTGAGGCATGCTGTGTCTGTCCCTAGTTCGAGTCCAGCCGAAATCCTGACTTTTCACAGTTTGGTCTTATCTAAATTCTAGCAGTCAACACCAAATTATCTACGGTTTGTACACAGACAACCAAGCTGTAGATGAAAGACGTCCGCAGCTTTCAATGTCCCACCCCACTGATTGTTGGACAGATGATTCAGCCAAACGTAAACGGCCGTGGTCAAATGGCATTGTGAATCGATTAGTCGTTTAAAGCGAGTGACCTAGAATTTCCTTTGATCCCAAAAAATACATCAAAATGAAAAATACGGTAAATGGGACTTGCTGGAAGTTCAAGTAAATGTGTTGATGTTTATACGTTACTATGTTTGAGAGCGAACCTAACCAAGGATTTGAATTGAAGTCTCTAGCCCAGCAGGTGGCGCCCACCGATTTTGCCTAATGAAGCAACCAGAGTCGAAAAACGGTGTGACCACGTCATTGTCGATTTCAACAAACTATTGGACGTTTCCATACATAATGCTTGATGCAGTAAACAGACATACAGAGCACCTGGCCAATCCACCACCAAATGACGTTTCTGATAGTTGAGAGCAGCGGTGGTGGTGTTCGTAGTTCTGGTTGATAGTTTTGGTATTGTTTGCCGAGTTTGGCATTTAGGTTGCAAACGTTTCACCACCAAGCGAGGTGACACCAGCAGTGCGCAAGTGTTTCAGCGTATAGTCTTGAGCGCTCAAAATGCCGTTTTATTTGTCGTTTGTTTCTGCTTATTGAGAGTTTCTTGCGCTCCGCTTTACTTAATAGGGGTCCATTAATGAAAACAAGCATAGTGAGTCCGATTGCATTTTCCTCAGCAAACCATGTCTTCGAGTAGTAGACCAAACTGGGACTCTGGCAAGTTTTGTATGCCTTTCCGTTGAATGACAATCGAGCATCCGTTCGGTGCTGAGAAAAAAGAGTAGCGAAGGTGACGTATGTCTTTGTTATTCTTGCTGACAAAGTAGTGCCACACAATCAGATGGAGTGACCCCAAACGGACTGCTCGCAGTAATCGGAATGAGAATAAAGTTCGATCAAATAGTAAGCAACCAAGACTGTGGATTTGACTGGCCACCGCTCCGTCGGATGTATCCAAGGAAGTGCCGGAAAGACCGTCAGGCATCCAACCGGATAGGCGAACATTGTCTGGCGGTTGCTTCCATCTCCCTAAATGAAGTCATCGATTGACCGCCTAGCATTTTAGGTTAATGAACCGCAGGTCGGCAATAGGTGCAGTGTGGTAAACGACGGGTGGGCGTTTTTCATGCACAGCTTTATGATATTTACCCACGCATTTGCAGACGAGGATACTTGTTTCATCTGCTAAAACAATACTTTTTATTGTCTATCCAACACAAGCGGTTGGATGCAAGCGTCGACTACCAAGGCTGTTAATCGACGTGATACCTTGAAGCTTAGTGGAAGTGTTTCGCGGCCGTGAAGCAATTCACGGAAAACGCCCAAGCAAGGTGTACAAAATCCCTCAGGCTATTTGTTATCGTAAGAATTGCCAAAATTGTGAATTGGTTACATGAAATAAGCATACAAAACATCTTATCTCGACGACCTCTCGCATTGGCGATATTCCGCACACATTTAAGATACGTCAAAGGTGAAGTTACCATCACTAACAGCCTTGAGACTGACAAGAAGGCACCGTGACTCGGCTGCCGCTCATTTTAACAGTTATATGGAATATCCTGCAAGAAAACCAGCAAAAGGGTCAAAAATTAATGGGAGACTAAGCGAAAAACTAGAAGTGGTATGGGTGCCACTACACCACTGACTGCAGTACATTGTCATCTTGGATAGCGTTTTTAATAGGCGATTTGAGTGATCAGTGACTCCAGCCAAGCAATCAGGGTATTCATATTTCGTGCCCACGTTGCTGTTTGATCACCACGCAATTTTACCCAACGGTATACAACGCTCAGCACGGTAATCATTCGGCTGGCATGCGGAATAAATGACCCAACTGCTGCAGGCTATGCAGCATGATTAGTTGGCCAATTGATTGTGCGTCCCGAGTGTTCCGAAATTCGCGCCGGTGAATGGTCGTATTGCTCACACAATCTTTCTGCTTGGTATGGTCTAACTGGCGGGGAGACAACGATGGTCAACCACAACAGATCTGTTGATATCTTCCTCGCGAACTGGCCACGCTTCTGAATCTTGAGGTAAAGCAGAACGTACACAGGTATGCACCCTTCCTTCAAGCGACAACCGAACGTCTTTTCGATGCCACAGATAAGTTGGCGAAGACAACTGACGAGCCGGTGATGACCATGTGTCCACAGCCTCAAGCGGATTTTCAGTTTCTATACAACTCTTCCAGAGATGATCAAGATCGTGGGTGGTTCACGTCTTACTCCTCCCGATTCAGTTGTACATTCGACGGTGTGGGCGCAAGCAGTTCAGTCAATCCCTCGTGGCAACGTCATTGAAATTCAAATCCCCTTTAGTTCAACTGTTGCCTGTTTGGTCGGAAGAATATCTCCAGTGCATTCCCTTTATAGAAGCCCATAAGCAATACCGAACTCCACTATTGGCTTGCTTATCCAGAGGTAGTTGTCGGAAAATTGCGGTTGTGTTAACCAGGGGTACGACGGGATACGCTGCGCTCAATTGGTACCGCGGTCACAATCGCTGAAACACGCGCAAGTGTCCTAAACGTCGGCGATTCGTTCCCTTCCTCGATTGATAAATTTTGTCTGGCTGGGCAGTATGTTACAAGTAGCTGGTTGGACGTCGATCAGTTGTACGGGTTGGAGCACTGGTTAGACTCAAGGAGGTTGACGGTCAGCCAAGTTGACTGTAACACTCGAACATATTGCTACTAGGCTTCGATGGCTAATGGTTGCATCAGACCGATTAAGCGGAACTATGAAAGCAAGCTGACACGTGCGTAAGTATTCAGCTCAGTTAGCCTGGAAGTCAACTTCAGCGAATAAGCGTGACACGGTCCAACGCGGAATGCAATGTTAAGCAAAGAACGCTTGCATAAGGGGGTTGTCAATCAGCCATCACTTGGACGCCTTACTTTCGGCATTTTAATAGACAAATCACAGCGTTGACATCAGACAAAAACCTCATTAATAATACTAGAAGTCGAGGCGGTGCCACCTTCAACGTTGATATGCTTCGGAGATCTTGGCAGCTGCGTTTCTAATCGATACGAACTGCGGAAAACGGATATCTCTTCTGAATGGGAAAAATGCCACCGATGCTGGACGAACAGCAGTTCCTCATGTTATCACAATTTGTTACTCGAAAACGCAGCTGGAACATCTTCGTCTAAGATAACGTCCCAACACATGGATCCCATCTCCTCAAAACAATTTACGTCATATTATCAAGTATATGTATTGGCCGGCATGCAATTCCGACCCGCACTGCACGGAGAATCAATGACTCAATCATATTGAAAATAAACAAAGCGACTGCCAATTTAAGGGGTTCTCGGGTGGGGATGACCGTCCTACTGACATGGTGAAATTTTCGGCAAATTCGGTCCGCCGATGTTTTTTCCGACCGAACAGATGCCTCGGCTACGACCTTAACTGTGTTTGACTATGCTTGGCCGCCTACGATGCAAACCTATGCATCCCTCACTGACTGCTAACTCCTGACAGTCTGTTTATCGAGATACCCACATGTTTGACCCGCCCGTCCACCTATCTGTTGATGCGTATCCATCCGACCGATAGATTATACAACTGACAGGTACTTTCGCTTGGTTGGTGATTAAACCCTAAGGACAGACCTTTGAGTTACTTACACTTGTACACACACGTAGACCCCGAAAATGGGCAGTTCCGTGTCGTAAGCCCCAATAACTTGTTGTCTTGGATTTTAGCTATCATGCGTGCTTGTACCATTGCAAAATGACCGGGTTGCCAATATATGAAGCCCATGTTCAGTGTTGTATGTTCACATAATTTGTACACGCAAACTTCGGGTCCTTCGCTGGACAAGTCAACATAGGCGCTATCTTGTGAGAAAGACTGAAACGGGACAGTAGAATTGCAAAATCCCTGGTATGTGCAAGCAAGGAATGTGCATTCCAGTTTGAAGTATGAATGGCACATACTATGAGTCCAGAATGTTGGTGCTCAGCCGCATTGTAGCTATCTCGTAACCACCTCTGCGTCTCTTTGCTGTCATCGGTTTCCTGATGTTCTAATGATATGAACGAATGCCGTTTTTCATGTTTCTGCAAGACACGACCTTCCAAAATTAAGGGCTTATCAAGGCACTTAAAAAACACGAGTTGCTGTGCAAGCTTTTCGTGCACTGCAGATGGCACACACGTGGACGCGAAGATAACTAATACACAAATATCATCAGTGAAAGGAGACATTTTGCAGAAGTCAACGTTCCGTTTATTTCTTACTTCAAGCGACATTAAGCACAGATTGGAATCTGCGCCATCCCGCACGTATGCTGCTGCCCAATTACGCTGAGTTCAAACCATCAGAGGACTAGTTCTTCGAAATCGCAAAAGCAGCTTGTTTAATTATTCTGCCTAGCACGTTATCTCCCAGTTGATTTGTAGTTGCAATGACGTTTGTTTAGGCAGAACAGATCGATAACTATCTCAGTAGCAGAACATGTCCCGAAATAGTCAAAACAACTGATGACAGTTATCTCAAACCGGTAAACTCGTTGTTCAGATTCCTGCATCACCGACTACTGCACACCTCATGATAACAGGTCACCAAGTAGACCCACTCAAAATATTGTTACGCAATCCGAATCTAGTGTCCTTTAGCGAAGCCGTGTTAACCAGAACTCAGCCGGTGCTATGGGTATAAAAGTGGTTAAAACAACCCACTGGGTTGCAGTAGTGTTGATGACAATACTTGGTGCAAATGTAGGCGTCCGTACCATATCCCTAGTTATATGTCATATATAACCCGCACGCTTCACACGTTCGACTGACGAGAGTAAACGAAATGTTAATATATCGCAACATCCTTCTGAACGGGAGTCGTTAAAGGGGACCCAATATTTCAACATGAAAATAGTTGTTCGATTTGTGTATGGACTTTGCATTATCCTATCAAGTTATCAGAAGACTGAAAGGCACACTCCCGGATCGGTGACGCATTCGTATGACTAAGCCTTCTTTGTTCAATCTCTCCAAAATCGGTCAAGAAAATAACGTACTCGCAAATTCTGATACACAACTCTCCGTGGACGAATTAGCTCTGACCCACTTAAAGCCCAAGCACGTGCAACAGACGAGCGCATGTGTTGGTCTCATCAATTCACCAACATTCCTGCCCTACTCCAGTGGATTATGATCCATATCACGCTAATGGTTCGAAATCTGTTCTGATCTCGAAATATCACACCAATAAGCCTGAGAATGACCAAAACAAATGTTGCACAGATAACTACATGACAGTATAAGCAAGGGGTGTTGTCTTAATCAACGATGCATTCGTACAGTTTTCCTCGTCCTGTCTATCGGAATTAAAAAGGTGGACAGGAATGAAGGAGACCAGAGTAAAAGTTGTTTTGACAGCCATGATCGTCTGATAAAGCTTGTAAAAGTCGCACAGTTCGAACATTAAACCGTGAATAATGAGAAAAAATAGCAACAACCCTATAAAGTACGGTCTTGCTTGTTCCCCGATTTGTATATTGTAAGCTGGTCGGGGAGTGTTGACAGAAAATCAATCAGCATTACAAGTACATAAGCTTACAAGAATGCATGCTCTTGTACACGAAGTATTCATCATTTTCGTACAATTTGTTTGTATACTGGGGTAAGGAATACGCAAAAAAGGCCCGCGGACAAACAAAGAAACAGACCATGGCAGAGCAGTGTACGCGGTAGCAAGAAGTAGTGTCAAGTTGGACAGAAGTATCACAGAACACAGCATGCATTATCCGAACGCCAGGACAGAGGTATACAGTCAGAACAAGTGGAAATATTTTTTCAAGAAGAAGTAAGCACTTTTCACTGATCAGACCAACACAAATTGGACATTAGAAGGTCGTCGCGACATGATGAACTCGAACGGCGCGTGGCCTATTGCTGGTTGTTCACAGCACTGCTAAGTTGCAAGGAGGCCAGCTGGCTTTGGACCTGTGAGGTAATAGGAATAAGCAGAGTGGTGGAGCGTTATCGGAGCATATACATATGTCACCAATCACACGAGCACACAATTGCGATCGTTATTCGTATGGAATAAGCGTACTCGAAGCTATAAAATCAACACTGTAGGCATGAGAAGAAAATCCCCAACTGAGACTATGGTTCGCGCAAGATTGCCTGATTGTAATGAGTTGAAAAAGAAGTTCGTCCTAACGCAATTCAGTCAAGTACGAATAACGCGATAATACGTGGCCACTGCATGAAACGTTGGTTCACAGGTTAAGCAATCATTCAGAAACAACGTAACAAAAAGTACGGACAACAAAGAATTTCGCTCGTTAACAGCATAGGATGGTACAGAAGTGATCTACATACGTGTCTGACGCGTCACGGTCATCTTAATCAGGTCGCAAGAGGTAAAGTATCATGCATCCACTATTTACGTACCAAAAGTTGAAATTTCAGGTTTTCCTTGTCGTACCAACTAGCAGACCATATGTAACGGAGTGGATACTGTCAGATTACTCAAATCTAATCAGGAGCAGTCGAAGTAATCGTGCTCGAATATATAACCATGCGATTGGTCGGAAATGTCACCGAGCCCTTTTTCAACCGAACTTTCAAATGATCATAATGTTTCATCATCATAAACAGCAGTGCATCATTCTGTTTGGGCTTTGTTCCTTAGAGAAGCACGATCTACCTCATTAGTTTGTACAAACTAGTTACGACAACGGTTGTAACCTGAAGTCATGCGGATGTATGGGCGTTCTCATTCTGTAACTCGGACTGCATAATCGGCCTTACTCTCATTTCATTTCGCGAGGAAGAAGCGAGACAGAGGTTTGAACTGGCAAACTTCATCCTTTAATTCTACGTGCAGAGCCATACGTCAACCAATCAAATTCATCTACTCAAATCTAGACAAGTTAGCAACTACGCTCGAGTTCGCCACCGCCTGATCGGTGGTCGGGTACCGTTACCCTTAAGCTATCGCGAGCAGTAATCCAGAAGTGGAACAAACTGGTAAACGGTGGGATAATTTCGTCTCGTCAAGTGCGTGCATATTGTGAGTGATCTTCTGTTTCGTTTTCCAGTTAGCAGTAGCGCAACAGCAAAAACTGGTAGCTGACCACTCCTGTGTAGACCTGGGCATGTTTTGGTATTGATATGTTCGCCGAGCTTAGCATTTGGGTTGCAAACGTTTCATCACCAGGCGAGGCGACATCATCAATGCGTATATACATATACATATATATATATATATTTAAATTAATCAAAAAGCGTAGACACTGAGTGGTGAACGATTTATCGTGTTTGATCCTAGTGTGGATTTGAAACGTCACAATAAATCGTTCACCACTCAGTGTCTACATATCAATACCAAAACCATCAACCCGAGCTACAAACAACGCCACCACCGTTCCCAACCATCAGAAACCTGGGCATGTGTATGCGGACTTGTATACCATACGAAAGCGAATGCCCTGTGATGTCTTACTACTGTCTTGACCGTGAAATACGTTTGGTCCGACAGGTTGTTTATTGCCAATCATCAATACGGGGTACGTGGAAATACACAACAACTAAAGAAAACGTTATTATGCATGGCTGGCGTGTCTCCACATACGTCTACAACTGTGCATCGTCAGTTTCTTCGTTCACACTCCGCATGGCGCGCACACGTTTCTAATCGTCACTTGCAGCTCCCGGTCTTTTTGACACTGAAAATTGCTCTTTAGTTTCCACGTTTGGTTTGTGCCATACTACTCATGAGGGACAAGGTGCGTTATACAACACTAGGATATACTGTTGCATCCAAGCGGTGACGCAACGCTACTCAAATGTGGCTTCAGTAAAAAAGAATCGAACGTCGTTGGTTACTGGACATACTGATACCAAGTCACTCGGCTCTCTTCACAAGCTCCCGTAGACAGATGTTAGTAATCAAGACTCTAAGTTATGGAGTGTCATTTTCGGCTAACTTGGGTCAAACCTGTGTCTGTTTGTTTATTCGTCCTGTCTGCACCGCTGCGCGTGCGACTGATGACAATCAATGAAATCGGTACATCTCGCGATATACGCCTACTACTGATGAATTCGACTGAAGGGCTACAATTTCCCAAGTAGCTTTCATTCTGCCGATCGTGAGCCGGTAACACCCAACCACAATCGGTCCGTCTTGATCATTAGCAGTGTCTCAATCGGATAGTTGCGACTGCTGTTAACGCCCCCTCATTCCGCATTGATACACACCTTGCTGACCTGCTACAAGCAGGCCTATCGTAATTCAACTGCACACAGTGCGGACGCGTTCTATTTCATTGTATGTCCGCACCGAGTGAATGTAATTTTTGGACGAGATATACAAGCGTGTCTTGGGAAACATGAAGACAAACCAATTGGTGATTAGAATCGACGTCAGGAAATGAAAAATATCACTTCCTAGGGGAAATCAACGTTTTATTAGTTATAGTATTCAGTGTTACCTGTGATAAATAAGCCTGATGCGCAGTTGCTGCGTTCGTTCCTGAGCCCGGGCCGAATAAGCTGGGAACCGTAAAACCGTGTGCTACAGTTGTTGGATAAGTATAAGCCGGAGGAGGAGCAGCAGAGTTCCATGCGTTCATGGCCACTCCAGGAGTGGCCACAAAGTTGGGCTGAAACACATTCGACGAGCCGGACTGAGGCCAGCTGGGACCAGAGTCGGGCCATATGGCAAAACTGGACGAAGTAGTGGTTGGGGTCTGCTAACATGAAATTTGATAACAAGTGTAAAGAGAACAGACAAGCTAAAGAATAGGTTGTGAAATGATAATAAATCAGTGAAAAGCTGTGTTTTCAGCACCTGATTTAGGAAACGTATATTCAGAGTTCGAGGTAAGCATATCCAAACAAAAGGCTATGGAACTGGCAGGACCATATTGTTGTCTGCAACGCAACAATAACGAGAAACATTATGGAAGAAAAGTTCTGTCGGACTCAGACAGCGAGTGTGACAAGTCACACATTGACTAACTCTAGTTGTTTAGCTTTCTTTAGCCGATCCTTACGAACGTCACACACATACACACTGTACGCAAAGGTAACTGTCATCGAAGATAACACTTAAACTATCTAGCCTGAGTGATGAAAAACACGCACATACTTGGGAATCTACAAAAACCGCATGAAATAAGGCCAAGACTTCCCCGTCGAATTATTGAGGAGAGAGCATTCACACCGATGTGTAAGCTAGCATTTCACAGGCAGACCGTAAGGTCTAGATTGCTACGTTCCCACGCAAAGACCTTGCGTCTGTGCTACTCTTCTTATCGCTTGAAATCCCGGATGGGAACTGTCTAAACTGAGCTCTCAAGCTGTTGTGCATTCCTGTATATGATTCAAACGATCGTGATTCGTTTATTAAACCTCACCATTCAGTATATCATTTTTGTAGTCCCGATTAGAAGGGAATTAAAGTGAGCAAGAAATAAATTCAAGATATTTAACACAATTGACTACACCAACTCTTCGCTATGCTTTGCGGCGTCTATACATGCTGGATCAAATGAACTAACCGGTATCGCCAAGCTACTCAAGCGCTGATAAAAACATACAGATTGTAAATCACGATTACACAATTACTAAACAGTATAGTTACGACCACCAAACATCTCGAGCGCGAAACTGCATATGGCTTAGAATAGAACAAAACGTGAAAGTATGCTACCATTAATCCAAAAAAATAAACTGGTAACTCATGGAACTAGAGAAGGCGTGCGAAGGAAATTTTGCTGGGATTCAATTCAGTAGAGCAGGTGGTCATCACAGAGATTGTGGTGGGTTGATTGGTTGTACGTTCAACGACACCGGGCCAAATCAACTTCTGTCTTAATTTTCACAGCTGGTGTCCGACGAGTTCGGGATACCTTGATACGTTGTTTCGGCTTATACAAGGAAACGGCGTTTGCTACAGAGCGACGACCTGGATCTAACGTGGAACAGGCCCACACAGAATGATTCCAACTAGCCGTTATTTTGCTGTAATTCAATGTATAGCGACATCATCCATTTGGCTGCAACCTCTGTGAGGTGCTTCGGAACATGATTGGGCAAACTGAACGATACTGGAAACTTACATATTAAGGCGGTCGCTTTTAAGCGCAATCCGACTGGTAGTCACTGTTACACAATTCGCCAAGTCTCTCATCAGGTTTCACATGAAAAACGTTCGAACGTTAGCCACGGTTATCAGAGGTATTTCAACACCAGAAATTTCTGCATCCGCAACACTACTCACAGTAGAAACGAACACCCTATTAGCACCAGATACTACTGAGCAGTGATGATCATTGCTTGTAGGTAAAATAACCTTACATGCACAGGGTGTGGTTGCAAGTCATAGGCTAAGGAAAATATGCACCACTGAATAGCGGAAACTGGAGTCACACAGAAATGATTGTGACGAACGCACCGCCTGGTGAATTTGCAACCAAAGAGTGGTAGGAATTTGGGGGAGCATAGCCGTTGTTGGGCAAGCTTTCGGTTCAGGATCTCAACGCATCCGTACTGTCGTAACCGCTGTTTCTGATACACTCGCTCCAGAAACAATACTGTGGTCTAACAGAATAAAATACGAAAGACACCAGAAAGAGACACTGGCCTGAGTGGCTTGTAGGATTTGCTGCGCCTTCCTATTTTGCATGATGTTAGGGTTACATTTATTAAGCCAAGCGATAAAAGATTAAAGTTCTATTTCGATCAATTAACGCTTTATTGTTTTGGGAAAATGCTGCTCTATAAATCCCAATCGATCAGGTATTTGTGGTTGCGACAACCATGGATACGACTATGAACGACTGGTTGCTTGGCATTTACAAAGCAACACTTTCCCGAAACACATTTCAGCAGAGCAATCAAAAACGTTAATGTGCAATGTTTGCGAACTGACAAATTTCTCTGTATATTAACAAGTGCGTACTACAGAACAGGGAACAAAATGTGAAACCAAACATACAAGGAGAACACAACGCGAATTTATTCGCTAACCAGTCATTGGAATCGTCACTATGGCAGTGCCAAGCTGAAAAATGGGTCCTGCCGTACACAAAGAGGTGGACAAACTTTTAAGAGCAACTGCCTCAGCATATCGTAATAACCGAGGCTTATCAATTGCGTAAACAACCGTGGATGCATGTGTGGTATTAACCTGAAGATGGTACTCCAAGGTATGAGAAGCGACTGCTGACGCCCGTGGTCTGTGCGGTGGTTATGTGCAAACGGGCTCTGGTGAACGAAGGCACGTGAGGTTTTAAAGGTGGAACTGGAATCCGTTTTATGGTGTAGGTTAACATGACCTATGCGGCAATATACATCCGTAAAACAACGGGCTTCAATCGGCGTGGCAGTGATAAACTGACATCATCCTCAATGAAAGGCAGTTGTAAGAAGGCTTTCATCTTTACTGATGAGTAGTCAGGGGTTTGGGTTGTTTTCAAGTTGATCATCACTCACATTTGATCCCAGCCTTCGTATTCAGATAGAGTTAACAGAACAGTTACTGTGTCTCCTCTCGATACGATCGGGCAACCATGATCATTGATCACAAGCGGGAGTGGTTGAGCGTTCGGATTTGATAATCCGGTCGTGCCTAATGTGAGGTCAATGGCGCAGTGATCAACACGATTGCCTCATGATTGGAATGGCCGGAGTTCAAATCCCGGCCGTGGCAAGGATATGCACTATTGATGGACTCTAATGAGAGCGAAATTCGAGTCTAGTGCTTCTTTTCGAAAGAGGCTGGCCAGAAAGTCTATTTGAAAGCGAAGGTTTTCATCTTTGTTAGCACCACCACGGTTTACTTGTGGAGTTTTTCTTTAAAAAACTTGGAGACCAGTGATTGCGGATCCCCGTTGTCCAAGAGGACCTCATTAGGTAATTGTGGTTCATTCCGAATTGTGTCCTGAGTGCAAATCTTTCCGGGTCTATTGAATACTGTTTTGATGAGGTCTGTCTTATAATGCCTTGGCACGAAAGTATTAAAGTGTAATTATTGGCCGTTCTAAGAGCATTCGCGATAAACTGAGCGTTGCACAGAACCGTCAGTCCTTCCAGTAAGACGATTATCCAAGAACGGAAGAGAATCATTACATTCATATTCAGAATTTAATGTAATGTTGGCGTGTGGTTCGTTCAATACTATCGGAACTTCAGCATGCTCTTTACTGTCAGTCATAACTAACATCGTTTTGGAGATAGTCCAACGCATTCGATTTTCTCAAATGGCCATAAAAATAGCAAATATTGGCCCTAATGGACATCCTACGGCTACGCCATCAATTTGCTTGTAGCCTGTGTTAGAAGTAGAATCCGAGGTACACAAAATAAAAATCCGCCCGAGTTCAGACGTTGAAATGGGGAATTCGAGATTATTCACACTGATGTAATCACATAGCATTCAAGCAGTTTCATGTAGGCCCACGTATTTGAACGAGTTGATAACCATGCTGGTCGTGCATTTCTTGTGAAGATTGACATTCTCAAGAAGTTCAGAAGGCTGGAAGCTGCCCTTCAATTAATTTTTGCACATTGACTGTTTTACTGTTCTCCCTTCTATGGTACATACTTGATAATATGCAAAGAAATTCGGCAAGCCATGAACGATGCACGTTAACGTTTTTAACTGCTCTGCTGTTCAGATTCGTTTGCTTCTGGTTAACGCCAAGAATAAAATCCACAAAGTTTGAACACCGATCTATGATAAAACCATTGACTGAAGAGGATAACAGCCAAAGGATATCTCTATAAACATTTAAGCAAATGTTGTGGAAATGAAGCACCTTTAAAAATGACGGTGAAGGAGCGGAAGGCTGAACTTAAGAGTGGCTGGCAATCGATCTATGGTGAAATATGGTTGAAACATGAAAGCGAAGACTCCCGAAAACTGTACTGCTGTGGAACACCGTGAGCCCAAACGCTGATGAATGAAGGCGAATTGGATAACAGAGACCTCTGACGTACCAATACCAGTTTTCCAGTGATCCTGTAGAAGCTGGACATATTAAAAGTACCTGTCTGATAGGAGAATGCTGACTTCTGTGTAGAAGTTACGAGTTTACGGACGTCAAGGCACCTCAGAAACAATCCAGTTTGTGCGTCTTTGTGGATTGTAACGGAGGCTAGGACGAAGCCCCGCTATTAGGACCTGGTAGCCAAGAAGCACACAATCCAGGGAGAGGTCGCGACTACCTACTGTGGTGGATTGTCAGGTCGGAGGTGCGAGTTTTCGAACGCTCGACCGAATACCTCAACGCGGGAAGGTACGTTCAAAAGCCTGCCGCGATCGAATCAAAAACAACGTGCTCGACCGGATGAGTCATCGCTCGACTGGACCGGACCAACGGGCGAGGCAGGGCAGGCGAAATACGACAGACGGCCAGATCGGAGGCGTGGTTTTTCCAACATTTAGAGGAACATCTCGACACGATGTTGGAATACGGTCAAGGCCAACATTGG
>QNGE01000993.1:59836-82355 GCA_008508345.1 Paragonimus westermani
CGGACCAACGGGCGAGGCAGGGCAGGCGAAATACGACAGACGGCCAGATCGGAGGCGTGGTTTTTCCAACATTTAGAGGAACATCTCGACACGATGTTGGAATACGGTCAAGGCCAACATTGGGTGGATGGTGAACAGCACGAGCAGCCAGATGGGCCATCGCGCAACGAGATCGGACAAACAGACGAGGAATGGCAGGCAGAAAACCCCCCGATAGAAGGCACCGGGCACACACGTAAACCGGTTAGAAGTGCACACGACGTGTGAACAGAAACCGGGGAGTGTTGTGGATTGGAATTATGACTCATAAACGAGAGGGCGCGTGTTGCATGTGACTGACGATTTGGATAATAAAGATTGTGCTTTATTGGACGCCTTCTCGCTACACTACCACCGAAATACTTCGAAGTCGGTTAACGAAGGAGAAGATCACGGCGACCATCTGCTGGACCACTTTAGAGTTTCCATTGTCGATTGGATGCGGCATAAGAGTATGATTACTTGACTCCATTAAATGGCAGTCGTAAGCTAGACGTGTCGGCTAATCGAGAAAACAAGCCGAAAACAACAAGCGACGTACCGGCTCACACTTCCAAAGTTCCTGGAGCGGTCAACCAAAACTATAACCTTCTCCAGGCTTGGTTTCCGGTGACTTACTCGTTTTGACTCATAAAGATGGACCTAATTGTGTAAACACTTTAAAAAGAGGACGATTTAAAGTCGGCTGCCAAAGGCTAGCTGAGGTTTCAAAAACAAAACGTGTTGGAGTATAGGTTGACCGTGTGCACTAGTGTTGATTGAGGATTTAGTTGAAAAGTGTTCATTTCAATTATGGTGAACTTCAGACTAATGACTGCGACCGTCCCTCGTGAACAGCACATTTTCACTTCAAACGGTAATGCACGTTATTGTGTAAGTGTCCAGCATAGTGTCTGGAAACGTGATTTTAAAAACATCAGGGATTTGTGACAGTTTAATGACACCTATGTCTTGCTGTTTCATAAAAGTGCTGAGGTTAAGTCGGACATCAGCTAGTGTTAAATTTCTAGAATTTGAGCATGCAGTGTCAACCGTATAATGAAGTCAATTCAGACTGGCGAAAAAAAAATACCAGTTGGCAACACTATCATTAGCACCAGAAAGGTGCTTCTGTCACTTTTGGTGCTCAAATCATCCGACTGTTGTTGAACCGCTGGGCGTGTGATGCGTGCAAACAATCTACGTTCTATTCCCGACGAAGAGGTAAACAGTGTGCAGTAACCGTTGTCCTCAATCACTAATCTATATCAAGTGGGTGGTCGCATGTTATTTGAGATTATTCCCGAGCACTTCTAATACGCAAACAATTGCTCAAATGCCCAGAAAGTCGCGATCTACAATAGATGTACAAGGTATCGGTGCGTTTTGGTATTGATATGTTCGCCGAGCTTGGCATTTAGGTTGCAAACGTTTCATCACCAAGCNCGTTTCATCAAGCTCGGCGAACATATCAATACCAAAACCATCAACTCGAGCTACGAACAACACCACTGTTCCCAACCATAAGCATCGGTGCGTAAAATGGGTGTTTATCATCCTGGGCATATTACTTGAGGATACCAAAAGTCGGAGAATAACATGCGTTGGTCAGACAATTTCGTTTAGCACCCTCAGGAGGCGGTGCTTGTAGTCTGGAAGCCTCAGGATCAACCAAATCGTTGATCGGAGGCGCTGTCGATATGGCGCACTACAATTTACGACAAGCGTGGGCACAAGCAATCAACTACATCTTTTTTGGTGTTATTCTCTACAGTATTTTTAAAATACATTCTCTTCGCAACGGTGACATCAAATAACGGATGCAAATACATCATCGTAAATAGGAAATTAAATTCTCATACTGCAGACTCTTTGTTATCACGTAACATGGGGACAAGTATAGGCTGAAAACTCGCAAGGTATCCAAACCCAGGCGTGGGCTAAAGCAGCTAAAAGCCAAATCTGCATATATGCACTTGACAGTATTACAGAAACAAATTCATTGACAGACTGGGTTATGTCAAAGCCAACGCTTGAAGGACGCGTTTGGTGGAAATCACATCCCGAAGATGAAAACTAAGATACTCTTGTAAGATTGACAAACACGGACGACTCATCAAGGGAACGTGAGGTATTTTGACCGCCTCTATCCAAAATGCCTTCGACATGCACTGAGTATCTGGTGACCAAACATGATCTCTGACACTGAGGAACTTAGCCGAACAGACATCGAAGGGAACGAAGCAATACCGTGGCTTCTACGGCTAGGACACACGCGCAGAGTGGATAGAGAGAGAGCTTAGAGCTGTTAGGTGAAGTCTTGGTAGTTAAGTTAGAAAATCGGAGTTGCTATCACTGCACAAAGACAGCATCAGTCGTGGAAAACCATTTAACTGATATCATGAAATGGTACCTACGTGACATACATACACAGCGCTGCACCTTCTTTACTATGGACTCGACGATTCAACAACTACCGGAGACCATACACGATTATACTCAAATGAGAAATGTACATGTTCCTACCACAGTGACACAATCATAGAAAACACTTGCCCATCGAAACGAATTATTGGGTGTCTTCAATTGACTTCGAGCACAGTCGTGACTATGCCCAAACAAAGTACTCCGATTGTCAACTACTACCCACATACACTGCACACTATGAGCGTCACCATTTCTAAAGGCGAAGGTCAACATACTTGTGGCATGGATTGTTTAACTTGTCAAATAACCGCCTTGCCTGTTCAATTATGGCAGTCTCTGTTGATCGACCTATTGGTCGCACAAGATTCGAATGAACAAGGAACGTGATCTACAATCGTGTACAGCAAAAAACGTCGAGCAGCTTGTGTGTGTAACTGGACAGATCATACCTGAAAGAACGCAGGTTGGCCACGTGGACCTGTCATTATGGTTTGCTGTGGAACGGTATTGGAATTTGTGATGAGTGGCTGACCGAGAACAGATGGTTGCTGAGAAGCTGTCATGTTCGTGAGTTTACAAGGCGCAAGTTGCAAATCGCCTGCAAAAACGGGGAGAAAGGAATAGGGAAGAGAATGAATTGAATTGACACTTAGGACCAGAGAGACATGTTGGAGGACGTGGTAATTTTGACAAACAACAGTGGTGCACAACAGAAGTACGTGGCGACATGTAGGTGAATAAACCATGCCGAATCGTGGGAACAGGATGAAAACGATCCTGTGGCTAACTACTTTGCTCTTGTTAAACAATCGGTCTTGTGCGAAAAAACAGTTTGTGGGACAGTGCAGAAGACGAGCTCCGTTGCAGCTATCCGTTGTCACGGTACCAACATCACTGTCATACGGAGATAAGTTGCTAGTACGGAAACACTTGAGTTGTTGGCATCAAGAGCACAATGTAGTGCACAGACAAGACATGAACAAAAATGGCAGTTAAACAATCGCAACTACATCAATACTCGGGCGACTGCCTTTCGTACCTTGGAACAGACACTTATTCATTATCGTTAATGTGTACCCAGGCTTGGCTTTTGAATTCGCAGTTCCACACACAATGTCTACTATCGGCATCTACTCTTTAAATTAACTAGTTGCAACGCGACGTCCCCTCGCATAGAAGCACTTCGGTCATACAGAAGTGGAGCAGACATAGTGACCAGTAAAACAACCGAGGACAACTCTCTCAGGCATATGACGAAATTGACAGACTGAGTACAACCCTTCAAAAGTCCGCTTCGTTTACATTAAAATCTTTACAACTGGGATGCAGTCAACGGAATTAGTTACTGCTCCACTCTATCACCGTCCAAGAAAATCACCTCATCAAACTTCTTTAAAATAGAAAATTAACACCAGATACTACTCTTCTGAATATGTCAACCAGCTCAGGTTCCCTCCTGCTAAAAGGACACACGAAATTCGGAATATGACCTTCTGGTTGAGACAGTTGACTGTGCTGACTGAAACACACACTACGCCCGCGTTTGCTTGGTAAATGGGGTGGGAGAAACAACAGACACCTGATGTCCCTTGAGAACGGTGACCACCAACAGAATAAAGACAATAAATCCTCGCGACTTCACAGACTCCATGTTTCAAAGTGAACTCATGTCGTGGATCCCAGAGTACTCCCTAGGGATTGAACCCGAGGTGACAATATCTTCGAGCCTTAATACGGACGGATTGCAGATCACACATGCTGGCAACAAAGTGGGGAGGTCAGACTAATTTTGGAACGACTTCAAAAATTGCAACAAACAGCGGTGGTAGAAACGACCCTATGGTCTTGGAAGCAGAGATGCGTCGAATAGCAGAGAAAGTGAGAAATACCAGACCATCTGGCGGCTATTTATGCGGTTTAAGGTTTACGGAGACATTCTGATACATTCATCCAATTCTGCTAGCTGACATGTTCCGTTTGTTCAACGCAACCGAGAGAAAGAACGCATTTATTGTGCCCCGTTCTGCTGTCCGGGCTCAGGTCAAATATTCACTATCAACAGCGAGGGGGAATGTGGTGAATATTGATTTAATACGGCCGTACAGTCACCTATATGTTACAACCGTTTCGTCGCAATAACAAGATGGATAAAGTCTTCATATTCCGGGTCTCGTCTTTTCAACTCAATCACCACTATCTGTTTGATTTAGTACGAAAGGAATCTAATCAACAGGTTATCAACATGTTGCGCGGTCATCGATAGCCCATTTTACGCCATCGAAATCGAATGGAAAAAAGTTTCGATCAGGAACAGGAAAAGTGATAGTTCCGAAATTATTACCGTATTATCGACGAGTTTAAACCAGAACGCAGATAATCGTAAAATGTGAGAGAATGAGTGTTACGGAACAAAAGCGCTTGGATTTCACATACACCGGTGAGATCACAGTTGTGCAAGTCAATGGACATAGACAAGGAAGGACAGATGGTACATTTTGGAGGGTGATGTACCTGTCACCTATAGTATTTGAGCTTAAAATAAAGCCCATGAAGAACACTATATACTCATAGTAAAGAATGAACAACCTACTGAAAAGTGACAGACCAGATTTGTCAAGCTGACCAGGAGCAGAAGTGTTGGCGGGCCACTCAGAATTCAGACCTGATCCCACTCCAAATTGGGCAAACTCGCCTGTCGGGCACAAGGAAACATGTGAAGCAGCAACGAAACTCAAAGGATTGGAGATCGGTTGTGGAGGCTTCTGGTAAAGCGCCAGAATAGCATCCTTTGTCGTTTTGCCTACAGTCGGCTCTTTAACATTGGGAATGGTTCTAGTGGTATATGCAGGAGGGTTGCCAGGCTGACAAACAGCTGTAGATCTGCTACTCAAGTCTAGACCCAACAGATCGTCCGACAGATTGCCGGGAGTTGTCTTGGACGGCTCCACAGATAAATGTGTGGTTCCAGCCTGACAGAAAGCAAAGATATATGTCGAAAGAGTGCACTGGACAGCGATGTACAAAGCAACCAAACAACAGAGCATACTTAGGTGATTACCTCGTGAAAGAGACACACCATCATCTAGAACGAAGGCATTTGATCTGATAAGCCAGTAGCCATAACAAAAAAAATTCTAGGATTGTGTCAATGTAATATGCGGCAGTACATAGGGGACATCAAAAATGAGACAAAACAATCGCGGTCCGTCGAGCATAGTTAACAACACATTCAGTCACACCAACCATCTAATGAGCATCGGTAGGTTGAACAATCGTCTACCTGCTGCTGAGGGTATAGCTTGGAATCCAGCTTTGGCTGAGGCGCAGGGCGCGTCACGTTGTCTTCGTCTGCGACCTGATTGAATGTACCCCCGGAACCAGCGACCGGATTCGACTCGGCGGTGCCGAGTCCTAGTAAATCCGATCCCGTTGATTTAGGCGCGCATTCTGTCGAGGACTAATGGAACGTGAACATTAGCATAATGTGAAATTGAGTGGATAGACGGATCGAAAGCTAGGGTCAAACTAAGAATTCATTTCATCCGAAAATTTTAAAATGAATGCTGTGAGGTATAAACAAAAAGTCGATATTTACACTAAGCATCATCTGAATCGCAATAGCTGCTTTCACTCATCGGCAATGCAAGTCCTGATTGCGGCATGCTCTGTCATAAGAAAGGAAGTGAGCAATTAGCTAACTTCAGCCGATTAGCTGAATAGAGAATTCCGAAATCATCTAAGTTAGAAATCTGGCACTATTCGGCCAGTCGAATTAAAGCACTAGATGAGCAGTCGTTCCAAAAACATTTCGCATAACCGAACGACATGGTCAACTTTAAACGAGTCATTATGTGTGCAACCTTCTCCGTCTGGATACTAACAGCAGGTACGAACAACCCTGACATAGAGGTCATTCGATTGAGCGCTCTATATGCCAGCACAATTGGTAGATGAATTGTTGGCCAAAAATATCAAAGCCCAGTGTATGCCAAGGGCACCATACCGACTATAAATCGGCTTGAGTTCAAGGATATACCTCAGCACTGGCAGAAGGCTAAAACTGCACTCAGTATCAATGAGGACATGTCGGAGGTAAGTGGAAAGTCTATCATCTCAGACTGATCTCAGCTCTGATAACCCAAGACTAATAAGCGGTTGGCCAAAGGAAGGCAGGACGGAAATCACCAATCTTCACTAACCGGGATATTCGCGTGACAGCCTTTCAGAGAAAAGCAACGCAAACGATTTAGTACGCAAACTTTTTTCATCACTGCAAACCGAACAGTTTCGACTGCCGATTTCACAACAAAACTGTACGTGTGATAGGAACACTGTGTAAGCGGTAGTGACGTTAGTGGAGGAGGTTTTACGAGGCGGGCACGTTTGACGGTCCGACAGACGTGCTAATATTATGTCCGCAAAAGACGCTTGGCCAGCAAGTTGGTTTATTGCGCAAACTTCCGTACAGTTCATGTCAAAAACTAAACCACAAACGCGTACACTCATTTGCACGACAGACATGCATTCACATACATTGGGTGACAGTAAGTTGTCATTCGCCCTGGTGAAAGTTCTCACCCATCATGTACACACTAATCCGATAGTCTCTTCTTGTCCGTCGTGTTCGGGGCTTGTCCTTTTGTTCCTGAATGTCNCGGACTTGGTCGCGAACCGTCATCGGGAGACCTTCAATAAACTGTTCCATTAACAACTGTCTGTTATACAACACTAATATAATTCAATGGTTCGGGAACGCAGATCAAGCACGGCACCGTGTGCATTTTGCGTAGCCTGGTTTGTGCTGAAAGCAGCAGACAAGTAACCAACGTCTAACATGGAACCGGTTAGAAAAGGTTCGCCGGAGGTGGTGCACAATCGCATCCAGTGAACCATTTGTTGAAATGTTATGTTCTCTTTTAACTGCGAATCAATGTTTCCCTGGTGTTACTATAGTTCTCAAATCCAGTTCATATAAAGCTTGATGAATTGAAGTTTTACATCTCAATTATGGATTACGAACGCTATCAATTTTGACCTGTTCTCTGAGCTCGGAGATCTTCGTATTCATGTGATCCAGCAAGCCGGCGGAATTGTGAATTACGATATGCAACTAATGATGGATAACAGATCACGATTCCCGCCTGTTGAGAACCGTATTTGCGTGTGTTCATTTTGTAAATGTTAGTTCGTGTTTTTCGCCTCACGAAGAGACGGAAACAGAAGCCATTTGCGGAACTGGAATTTTTGGTCTGATAATGAGAATACATGAAAAGGACAGAGTAGCGAACAAAACTTGTTTTCTGTGTTTGACCATCAGGCTAATCACAACACAATAAATATGAAAACAGTTACTAGGGTGAGTTTTCATAGTTATTGTGTTGTAATTAGCCTGATGATCAAACACAGAAAACAAGCCTTGTTCGCTACTCTGTTGTTCTCGTGACTTCAATCGGTATTTTCGAACGAATAAGAATACAGTTGTCCACTAGTGGGTAAAAGACAACGGGAGGTGTCCTGAAGATATTGATAGATTTTATTTGGAGCTGGATCAGCCAATTGGTACGAACACTGAATAGCTTTGGTTTGAGGTTCGAGTTATATTTTCGTAAAGAAATCTCTCCACCGTATAGATTAAGGAAGTGAACCCGTGAAACCGGTAACATTGACAACCTTCTGAGGAACACAAACAAATAACCACGATTTGATTTCACCTATAACTGAGGGTGTGTCTGTAGTGGGTGGAAAACATTAAGGATTGTTTCGAAAAGAAACAACGGCTGTTACAGTGCTCCAACTACGCAGCAGCCTGCATCAAAAAATTGTAGTGAGAGTGTGACGAATTGTATTTTGCCAAAGGCAGACAAATTGAGCGGCTTTTTGAGATTGAAAGGATAGCACGGTAAAGGTAACTTGTAATTCATTGATCAGGTTGGCTTATTTGAATGAATTTAGTAAGTTATCATGATACCCCTTAGAATATTTCACCACTACTTCGGATATTTACAATTGTCTGTGCGGTCACCCAAAAACCGCACAGTGCTTAGCTTAGTGCGCCTATCAGACTTGAGCACCTCCGTAGGATTTTTGAGCTGTGTAAGTAATCCGAAAAAAATTAAAGAGTGGTTCACACCGAACTTAACACGTGCATTTAGAACATCGCAAAGCTAGTAGAAGACATCGATCGAAGCTGCAATTCAGTTCACAAACAGTTGTATTGACAATTACAAATAATCGAAGTGTTATTTCAAAGTATACGATAATTAAAAAAATAGTATCGTCGTAGCTGTGGCCGCGCTATAACGGTAGGTAGTTCATAAACAGAACACCACTCGGAGTCTGTTTGATAAACATCAAAATAACACAAAGCTTCCGGAAAAAGTCTAACCAATCTGTAAACAGATACAACTCATTCAAGAGTCGAAGTCTAAACACAATCTTCTCGCAGCCCAGCTACAAAGGCGTAAGATACTGCGCAACGACCAAAAAAGGATTATCACGACAAATAAAGTGGTTTCACTCTATCGTTGTAAGTCATCAGTGTACGAACCAGTTGAACACTTTCAATTTCACACAAGTCAACATAACAGATGAGTGGTAAAAAATTCATTTGACTTGTACTGTGAAAATTCGGCAATAGAACTTGTCCTTTCGCGATTCCGGAGGTTCAGATGCAAACCAAATATAGTCAGGCTGTAAACCCTGCAAAATCGCTCTGAATCTCATCCGACGAGTGGACAGATACTGAGATTTGGAAAAGTTCCAACTTAAAACTGTTGGTTTGCAAACATCTTGCCATGTTTTCTTCGGGCACTGAATAAAACAGAGATCTTAAACTTGGAGGTAGACTGAGACAAGGTTGAAGTGCAAGCCAAGTTCAACGACTCAGTCATGGTGAGACCAGTCCGTTAGGTATCGGTAACAAATGTTCCAATTGTTGAACAAAGCTAATTTGCAGCCGGGAGGATTCTAAAGTGAACTTACTCGAAATCAGTCAGATACACCAAAATCACCTACTATCCACTAGCAAATAATGTATCTTTTGACAAGTTAATGATTTCTCTGACTTCAACTTGGAGAATAGTCCTAGCTGTGGGATCACCGATTGGAGTTAACAGAACAGTTACCCTGCCTCCTCCTGAGATGTTGGGACAATCTGACTATCACTCACAAGAGAATGTGGCTGCGTGTTTGCACGTGATAATTCCGTCATGCCTAATGTGGGGAAAATAGTACAGTAGGCAGCACGGTTGCTTGATGTACGGGTGGCCGGAGTTCTAATCTCAGCCGTGTCAGGGATATGCACTAATAACGAGCTCTAGCAAGAGCAAAACACGGGTCTAGCGTTCCCTTTTGATGGCGGCTGACTGAAAAGACCAAGGTACTGCGATAAATGTGATCAACTATGAGCTATATTCAACTTTTCTCATGCTTTCTTCTAACAAAGATAGTCAGTAACATATAAACTTAGGTGGCTATACTGAAGCTTTTCGTCTTAATTTTTTTTTAAAGTGGTTGCCAATTATTTGCCATCAACAGAAGCAGTGGGATGTGACGTTATTTGAATATTCGCTTGTGCCTACACGGAAATAGGAAGGTTCCAAATCAGCCGAGTTTCACGGAAAAGAACAATGTAGCAAGTCAAGCAGAATAATTCACACCTTTATTAACGGCGCAAACACCGCGATAATGTTTTCTGTGAGGAAATATGTTTGATCACACATGGATTGCCTTTGAACTCACGAAACATAATTAACAGAGGGGAAATGAGTAATGTGAAATCGTTGTAACTGATCCAGGATAGCTACAGCAAACTGGGCGCAAAACAAAATTTGCAGAGTAGCCCAAGCGGACCTAACATGATTAACTGACACGATCTAATGTGATTCGGAAATACAACGTTGAGAAGGGCTATGATCGATAAGACCCTGTCTTCACGACAACCGACTTTCGAAAAAAGTCTTGAAAGACCGACAATGCGTGTCAACTTGGCGTACAATGAGTCGTTAATACATTTATTTAACCTAAGACAATATGAAATATCAAAGATCTGACTCCTGTATACAGACGCCTTGGATAAGTAAAAAAAATATGTACCAAAATATTTATACCAAACTCCACAAACTGCCCAGAACTAGCATGTATATACATAAAGTATTTTAACAAAGGCACATGAGTAGTGAACGATTTATTGTAACGTTTCAAATCCACACTAGGATCCGTTAACGGACAAACATATATATATATATATATATATATATATATATACATACGTTATTATTGTTGTTTGACTAAAAGGTTCACTACGAAACGTTAGCATCTACCAATTTTTGTGTACACAATGCCAATTAAGAGAGAAAAGATTAGGACGAAAAAGTTGGAAAGTAGCACAAGTTTGATTACTTGCACGCGAATAAAACGTTTGTTGATGTGCACATTGCTGAAAAGAAGAATGAATTGCTGAGCTTTTGTGCATCAAGACGTTTGCCTCCAAATAACATGGTAAAAAACGCCCAAATCGAATACTGCAGAGTTGCCCAAAACTCAGACAGGAAGTACATATTGGCAGGCTGCTTAGATGTTTGTTCAGAGCATGTGTATCCGCCGAATTATCCGGCTGCATCAGGACAACGGGCCTTAAACAATATATGCTAATGTTCCCATACCTAGTTGTTAATTTTCAGATGGCAAAAGCCAATGACATTCCACAAGTATTATGGCGTTTGTAATTAGAAATTAACTTTTGTGTAGTGTCATTATGGTCATTAATATTATTATGTTATTATTACTATCATAATGAAGGTAACTTAAAAATATTGCTTGTTTCGGGTAAAACTGTCGTTGGCGTCGTAGTCGATTCAATAGCCTTAATAAATAAACGCAGGCTTGGCAAAGAAATGGAAGTCATAAGAATTGGATGGATAACCAAAATCAAACACCTTAAGACATACGCAAGGGGTAGTCCAGAGATAAAAAGACACGCGGTTGTCGGTGCGGGTCAGGTTATCTATAGTCTGCTACCGTTTAGGCGTGAGCAGCTTAACGCCATCCAGCCCACATGTGATCCATACCTTTTAGCTACTTAGTTTATCTTTCGTATATTGTTGATCACATTTCATGCGTTTAATGCCCCTGGTTGCAGCAACCGGCTGTTGCGCAGAGGACAATATTTGGAGGATCAGTGAACACAAAATATTATCGCTCCTACCCTTTCTTTGATAAGCCTGCTATTGGCTACGGCTGTGCATCCAATTTGTGTGCAACACGCATCACTACTGTGACCGGCTCAGACATTACACACCACACCAACAACGACGCAGCGGACGTCTAACGATGTAGCAATTCACACGAACGCAAAATTGGGGGCATGCAAGTGACATGATAGGGTTGTGGGTATAAGAGATTCTAACATTACCAAAGTGTGGGTAGGAAGAGACGCAGTGAACTGAGACGTCAATTCGTCATCTGACTGACTGAACTTGGAAGGTGGATGTAAAGCCGGTGCATTGTGGTGAGAGGGGAGAAACGCGAGCCGATCACAGTAGTGATTTGTGTGTCGGATACGCGCTGCATGCACAGACAGCCAATGATATTTACAAAAGAAGATAGCAAGTGTTCCATCCAATCCTTGTATCCGGTTTAAAGAAGTGACAGCAGCAATCAGGGTTACTAGATGCATGAAATGTGATCAGCAATGTAGGACACAAGACCAACAGTGTGTGAAACATTCAAACATTAAAGGCATAGTATATTACATGGCGGCCAAAGCCCCGTAGTGTAACAGATGAGTTTATTTCTTCTAAATAAGTGGTCTATAGTCAAGTTAGCTAGCTAGTGGCTGAGTCTCCGTCAAAAAATGGAACGTTGTTAATAACTCGGTCCAGTCGAGTTGGAACAACACAAACAGAACAGTTGACCAGATGCACAACATGACTTACTTTGGTGGTCGACAGCTTTTCATGGCTAGCAACCTGCTGCGTAAATTGATTAAGCGAAACGTTGGGAGTGTGTCTTTGTTTTTTGTTCGCCTGTTCGAGTTTTTGAATTTCCTACAATTCAAAAGGTTCAAGAGATCACATGCACACTTGGGATTCGAAATCAAATACCCATAGATGTGAGTTTGAGCAACTCAGTTTTAACAGTAACAATGAGTGGAGTTAACAAACAAACAAATGTAAACCAACACGTCGCAAGTGCCGACAATTATCAAGCAAAAACTTGTGTTTTTCAACATTTCTTTGGATAAGAAAATATTGGGGAAGTTTCCAATGCTCTAGAAACGTTGTTCTGCAAAAGGCCTAACGAAGTACAGTTGCAAGTGACTTTCGCAACTTGCATGGCTATGTGCTCCTCTGGCCTTCACGAGCGTTCGCAGGCTTCGTGCCAACTTTTGTTGTCATTCCGACTACAAGCCTACACCCAACTGTGTAGACTTTTGTTTGGTCTGCCCAGTTTGACCTTGCCTTTGTGCTGGTCACAAACCCTATAAATATGAACGAGTTCGTGACCATTTTGTGTCTTCGGGCTGAGGGACCTAAGAAAGTTTCGTTTGAAGACCAGTCTTCCATGTGTTCATGCGTTAGCTTCGGGTGACTGAGTTGATCGGGAAATTACGAATTAACTGTGTACACACCGTAGTCCGTTGTTCACTACCGTTAACCGTTGTTCCGTTATCTGTCGTATCGTTAGCCCTTGTTCTATTCTTTTTACACGCTCATAGGCCGTAGCGTCAGTTACAACGAAAAATTGTAATTTCCTAGAATTAAGTGATTCTCTGTGTAACAAGCAGCCCAAGTGCATCCATGTTGATCGGTCCGACAAAAAGCGTGGAAGAAGAGATTAACACCATCAACGGGGAGTTCAGTAGGTAAATGTGGAAGACAAAGAAGAAAAGTTCACAAGAAACCAACATGGATTGGCCGCAGGCACATGTTAACATCAACATACTACTTGGACAGAAACCGGTTCATTTTGCTGAGACTACGGGATTAAAATAGCGTTATCGCAAAAAGCTTCGCGAAAACGGGTACTCCGACCAGTTTTAAATGACTTAATTGTTTCTTCCACAAGCTCTCGGCATACCGCCAAGGTAAAGGGGAACCAGCAGTTCAGACAGTTTTCGATTCGGGGACATTGCAGTGGAGTTAGTCACAGGAAGTCTAAGAACTGCGTTGGAAGAATGTCCCCGACAGCTCTGTCACATTATCCGTCTCAAATCTGAAAGGTAGAACGTCTGTCCATGACCAAAGAATGTTCGAGCATTTAGTTTTTGTTGTTACAGTGAAATGAATGGATTGCGTGAACAGACTTCTATATAAACGAAGCAAAAAACGTCATCCGGTACGGTACGTCATTCACAAAACCACCAAATTGAAAACATCACATCTGACTGAATAGTCAAGAATGCCCTTCGTAAGTTTCATTGCACCAGTTCAAACTAACGTGCATGTGCATGCCAGCAACAATAGAGTCAACAGTGATTTGATCGCAAAAACTCGTTCTGTTCTTTTGGAAGATCCCTCGTAACTTTCACGGTCGCAATCGAACCGTTGTCACTAAAGACAGCGCTAAGCTATCATGTGTAGTCTGGTGGTTTAGTGAACAACACTTAAACGACTCATCATGCTGTTAGTATTTTCGCTTTAGTAGTCGATACGGATTACCTGTTAACAATAAATATTCGGTGAATAATAAGCAAATATAATCAGCACTTAAGCAGAAGAACGTAAACGAACACTCCATGAAGAGCTTCGGGAGGATGTACATCCATGGTCTTTGATAACAAATGTTCAGGCATAACACAATCGTATGAAGGTGCCACCAGTTCTCTATAGTCTTTCTCGCTATAGATCAAAAACAGCATGAATTCGCAAAAAGATGAAATTCCAATCAGTGTGTTGATGGTACTAAGTCAGTGACCACTTACTACCGTTTCACCGAACAGCAAAACAGTCACAGCTCATTGGATCAACGAGCACGCTCCTAAATTAAATCTAAACTGTTGAGGAATAACTATACGTCGTACACACCTTCCGAAGCACTTTCAAACGACTCGGTTGGCGGCATCCGTTTCGGAACAGCCTGTCACAGTGACCAACGCCAAAGGACACCTGTGCATGACCATTACCACAAGTGGCTTGTGCTGTACCACTTAAACACTACGTATCCAGTGTAAACCCGAAGGAATAAGACCAGGACGCAGGAATGAGGCCTTTATGTCCAGCTGGCTAATGCCAGTCAAACGACATAGCCCTGTACAGACCCATATACTTCCATCCGCTGTTTTCAAAGGACGGACTTCTTCATCTAAGTGAGGGAGTAAACAAAAACCTACATTCGGAGCTAGAACAGAACTGGTGAGTCAATGGATGCTCATCTGATAGAGTTAGAACCTCCTTGTTACAAACCTTACGAGGGAGAAGGCACCAATCAACGTATGATCACTGGCTCGAGTGTATAGAAAGTATGTGCTGGGCAGCCTGGATGAAATTGACCTCAAATCGATATTAGCCACCAAGCCTCAGTAAATAAAAAGTGAAGGATAAACTAACGGACAGTGGACTTCTTTGGTCAGGTGGACCATTTCAACCAGATCCACCTTGCTTTAGATGAAACATCGGGTTGTTTCTGTCGCAAACTCACCTAAGGTGCACTGAGTAACCTGGATGGCTAGACACTAGGAGTAGGAGAACGAATTGACATAGAGCATCTTCAACAAACAGGGAGCGAACTTCACACTTCGATTGGCTTCGATTGTTATTACATACGAACCTGTAGACTGACTCAACGGGTAGCATTTTTCAATCAGAGACCCAAGTGGGCACTCACAATTAAACTTTATTCACCCGAACAAAAGGGGAGTGTATCGTGCTCGAGTGACTAAATGACTACTTCACGTCGTGATTCACAGGCGACGGCACCGCCGACATCGATCGACAGTGACACCAAACTACAACACAAGTGAGAGAAGTACCAAGGTTTTATATACAAAAACTGAAAAACTTAGCATCAAGGTGCCTATACAGCAATCTCCTTTAAAACAACTACCTTCCCTGCACGAACCAGTTTGGTCTTGTCTCTCTCTATGGGAAACCACTCCTAAACTACCAGTGGCGACCACATTAAACTTCGGTATTCTCTGAAAGGACCCCACTTATGAGTGATACAGTACGACAAATAGTCGCAAGGTCATGATTTGATCGGTTTTCAACTTCCATTGTTTGTAAAAAAAAACATGTACAAACACAGAAAACAATGTTTGATATGAGGAATTTAAACAATTAAACGGTTACCGACTGAAGTCAACAGGACAGTTATTTTGTCCACTATGGAGACAATCCAGCAATCTGAGTATTATCCACACAAGGTTGTGGTTGAGTATTTAGATATGATTGATCGATCACGCCCAGTGTGAGATTACTGGCATTGTGGTTAACACGCTAACCTCAGTGCAAATTCCGGCTCGGACAAAGATATGCACTACTGATGAGAATCCTTACGAAGTGGGTTAACAAAAGGAAGGGAGGAAGAAAATCTACTACTAGGAGTTTCGACTGCGTGCTTGCTAACAATTATATGATCATTGTTCCAAATCATGGGTTAGACTGAATGTTGACCAGGGTAGATGAAGTGGCCGCACGGACGCCCGAGCGCAGAGGTCAGAGTTGAGCAATCAGACCCTAATGGCGTCTGCGATGGTCAACATTAGGAATCTCGCCATTTTAGACTGACCTCTTTCTGTTCGGTAGACGATCTGAAACGCACCACTCTTAGTAACAGAACGAGCAGGGTTGAGCAGGTGGGAAAAGTAGCTTGGAAAGGTTTCAGCGACACTTAAGTTTAACCACGCAGGATCATGTTCGTCAACCTTGTCAGACAACAGTAGTGCGACTAATGTACGATACCCGACAACAGTAAATGAACAAACAAAAGTTACTGACCGGTTTATGTACCCGCTTCGATTAGTGTTTTCAGATTTATGGTGTGGTAATTGGTCTGATGATCAATGACGGATAACAAGTCACGTTAGTTACCTTGTCATTCGGGTGATCTCAGTGAGTAATGCCAAATGATTTGTAGGATGTGTTTGGATTTGTGGGCGAATTCGTGTGGTTGCCCATCTTACTGTCAAATATGACGGAGTTTCAATGCAAGCTGGCATAAAACACAAGAGCGGATAATAGAAAACAAAAGTCACACGCTATTTTCGAAATTAAACCGCCTTTATTTACTTGCTTGTGTTTGTTGGACAAGAGTTAGGAAGTCCGGACTAGTTACAGAACTCACAACAGCAATGACCTAGCCTCCCAGCAGAGGCCAATTTAGTTATCCTCCGTAAGTGGAGCTTATTGAAGGATCACTATGCCATGCAAACAGACCAGTCGCAAGCAAGAGTAGAACAGCTTCTGTCTCGTTATAACTTTCAGCTTCGTCTGATCTATCCAGTTTTTTCGTTAAGCTACTTCCAACATTATTCATTTTAAACTTATAATCTCTCCTGAACACGACTAACTTGTCGTCCAATTTCGCAACGAGTGCTTAGATTGAGTTAGGGGGACAATTGCCTATACTGCTTACATGCTATTGCACACATTCCATAAAACCTGACGCTGAAGTGCGTGTTCGCTGAGAGTTTGTCACGCGCACTCAGTTAAACGCTGGTATTGGCCGCCGATATGTTACTGCCGATATTGATGATACACACTTGTGCGCATCATTGGAAACTACGTGTATGGTTGCGTATGTGCGTTACTTGCACGTTAAACTCTCCAGTTCGATTTACGACAGACAATGTGAGCTTGTATGTGCACATGTCTCGCAGACCAGGTATACAACGAACACAAACCTGATCCATACCAACTCGACGACTCAGTGATTGTGAGAACAATCAACTCCGTAAAGCTTTATTGATTGAAGTAGTATGCTGTTCAAGACTATCCGCTGTCTATACTATAATCCATTTTACAGTATTCAAACCACCAAGCAACGCATTCATCCTATGTTGTCTTTGTCCACTTACTCAGCATCGGTTGGCTTGTCTAGTTAGGGAGCAGCTAAGGAGTAAGATAACCTCTTGGCAGGCGTGAAATGTAACTAAGTCACGGCTGCATGAGCGATTTTTTTTAGTGCTTTTTCTATTCCATTCTTTTCGTTTTATTAGATTCTGAATTTGTTTGAGTTTAATAGACTATTGTATACATCCCACTACAGATTGTAATGCCATAAACTTCAACCACTATGTGGGTTCTCTGTGGATATGGATGGCCGAAATACCGATAAACACCTAACTGGCTTTCGTTGTAACTGGTGTTGTTTGACTAAACTGACAATATACAATGATTACCTAGCGCATTCATGGGTTACAGCGTTCGCTGTCTTTAGCGTTTTCTATGGGGTCGCCGTTAAGTTTGTCGATGAATGTGTATGGCGTAAGTGAAAAATAAGATATTTGGGGCATAACTAAGATGCTTGGTCACGTATGACATATTCACGAATAAAAATAATTGATGCTCTTTCGAACCTCTGCCAGGAAATCGCAATGCTGACTACATGCATGAGTGAAACATCCACAAACACAATGGCTCAGATGCAACGTACATGGCTGCACAACGAAAACGGTAGTTTCTTTCAGCTGACGAGAAAGCGAACTATGTTCCAGTGGACCCCCTCGTCCAGTTGCTTTAGTGGTCGATATGAATGACTACCGGGTTTCACACATAATGCAGAATAAGGAGCAAATTAAAGGCTCATAGCAACAGAGAGTAGGCCCTGAGCACTTGGCGATACATCTGCGAGCTTGTACTACTGTTTGTCAAGTAAAAACTCTGTTTTGGAGGAAGACGGTTGTCCCGATATAAAAAAACAAAAGAAAGTCTGATAAGTCGAGCATGACATAATGCAACAGAGAAGCGGGTGTCCAGAATGATAGGTTGCACTACGACACCCAAGTGCCTCGGGACAAAAAACCTTTTTGGGGAAAAATAGGAGACAAACAAGGTGTGATTTGGGATAGCTACTTTTTACTCGTGGCTGAAGACAGCGGCACTTCTCACTTCGAACTGCATTTCGTTTCATTATCACTCAAAAGCCTAATGTAGTTTCGGATACATCCACCACGCGCACCAGTGCTCAGGCGTGCTCGGGCTAAGCAAGCCTCCCACTGTCAGACTATGGAGTCGGTGGCTCCGAGTAGAATCCCCTAAGGAGAAACCCCTTGTGGAATCAGAGACTCTGGGCGGGGTCTCTCAAGTCAACCCACTACCACAGCATGAACGACCGGAAGGTATCAAAAGTTCCCCTGAGAGTGACAATTTCGCCTTTTACTTTACCCCCCCCAATTTCTTCACCTTCCATGTGCCCGCGGGTGATAGCTGATCCCTGAAGCCAAAACAACTGATGTTATTCGTGGACATAGTGCACAGTATCAAAGTTGAGACCGCCGGTAAGACACAACAGACGACCTCCTAACCCCGATTAGTAGATGCCCACTGATCCTGACAGTACTGATGGCACAGTAAAGGTACCTAGACCACTTACATAGTGGGAAGTCAACGCACACTGTTTGGTCAGGTGACAAGATACTACTGTATGTTTGAAACACCATCCATAATGTCATTCAACCAAACATTTCAGGCAGAGCTTCGTAGAATGCATCTCAGGGACTTCCAGCGTTATAGGTTTAACACGTAATAACCACGAGGACTGACAAAAGTGCCGCAATATGAGAACAACATAAAAAGACGATATTGTTACGACCATCTGAGAGAAGGCAAGAAAGAACACAAAGACCGCGAGCAGTACCTCGATCACGAACAAAACGCAACGATATCGCAAATGACACGAATAATCAGAACGCAAGTACTCGGACCCAAATCTCGCAACTTAGAACTCCCCAACAAGAAATGAAAAAGACGGCCTACAAACGAGCTTTATTTGCTGCTCAGTCCGAAGGCAAAACAGTGGTTAACAGCGGCTGTATTAATAGGTTTCTACGACCTTGGTCTTAGGACATTCGAAGGACCAATCAGAAGCAAGCGCGAAACACGAATTTTCCAGAATAATGGCGGACGCTGGAGTTCTCAAGACAGAATCATCCATTTCCTTTGGGAGGTATAGCGAATTCTTGGGAAAAAGTGCCTTCCCCAAAAGATATGTGAGAAAAAAGGAGGATGTGAAGGAATACAAAAGAAATCACACCGACTTCTATTCTTCGCCGCATCAAACACTATCCACAACCCACAGTGTTCCTTATGTTTAGAACAATCAATCCATCATCTCAACTCCGAGCCGTAACCACGGGCGCCCTATGGAAGCGAGCTTCAGTGCGAGCGTTTACATAACTCCAACCCAAATCATGAGACGACAACCAGGCCACCGCTTCCAGACTAAACCATCACTCGCAAACTGACCACTGTGTATCGGGCGACATGTTTGTACTCATAAGATGTAGCCATGCCAAAGAAGCCTGTAGGACGGGATTAGTATGCTCAAACGTCGACGGTTCCGAAGATAAGTCGGCAACACGGTGTTCCAATCGCACATCGCTAATGCTTCAGAGACACCGATGGTCGAAAACGGATACTCCGTGAACATCCTCCGCACGTATGAAACAGCTCTCGGAGCCCTCCCTTACGGTGGCATTGTACACCGCGCCTTCCACAAAAAGACTGAGACCATGCCAATGCCACAGATGGCGTAATTTGATAAGTGATGTCTTGACCTTTGCTATGTGATATGCAATCTCATCAGACATTCCACACGCGTTGATACAACCTTCAAGGTATGCGAACTTCTCGACTACTCCCAAATGCTCACCACTAAGGATGAGGGCGGGCTCTCAGTCCTGGTAATCTTGCAACAGCACTCTTCATACAACAGGTGCAAAGGCCATATCAAACTGAAGCCCCTCATTTGTCTAAGATGTTCCGGGCTCTCTGTGAGCCCTTGCATGTCAGGGCAGGGAGTAAAGTTCCACACCATCAAGTTGCATGTCAGGGCAGGGAGTAAAGTTCCACACCATCAAGTTCGCAGTCCCTCAGGGCATATTGTAGAGTCTCATCTACTGCAAAAGGAAGGAGGGCACCGGACAACCTTGTCGCATCATATACTTATGATGCTCAGGGTCGACAATACACTATCATAAACCCAAAACTGGCCCGAGATCTGACAATGAATTGCTTTCAGGATGTTTACATACTTTCTACGCAAGCCCTGCCCGACAGACAGTTCCGGAGTGCAGCTCTGTCATCTGAACCAAGGGCCCCTCTGATTTCTGATGTGGCAACAATTGTTGGCCTTCCGTATAAATGCCAAATCTCAAGCACCTAGCAGAGTGTGAAGATGTGATCAATTTAACCACGGCCGTGGCCAAACTCAGCTCACTTCCCACGGATACGATGCTAGCAGGTTTCGTTCACGTTGCGAAGTACAACGGCTGCAGGCAACCCCGACGCAGTTGGGATCACGCTGATCCTGCCAATATTTGCATACGACGTGCGCAAGCCCTTTTTGAAAATGGGGATGATGTTAGCCCGACCAGTTATTTGGAATAACTTCACTGATCCAGAATTTCTGAGGAAAAAGCCGACAGCTCATTAACTACGGCTGGATCGCCTGCTGCAAAAGGGACGAGAGAGAGAGTTCGTTTGGGCCAGGAGATTTGTGACGTCCTACAAATTTGATCCGTACCCGAGGACGGAGAAACGTCCATAGACCAATGAGTACAGGCAGAGCCCGAAGGCGTAGTCAATTTGTGGTTGACAGCGAAGTGGCCTCCCATCAAAATGCAAACCAAACTTGACACATAACAGTGCATGATAGGTGTTCCAGATTGACTTGCAGTCTTGGAGACAGTCACGCTACCGATAGCTGATGGTCATGTGGTCAATCTCTGTTCACGATCGACTTGACAATGGAGGTCATCAGGTAGTACACTGACGTCCGGAACTTGGAAAATTAATACTCTCCAGAAATCGATCGTTATCGGCACAGGGCTGAAACAAAAGTTTACCGTTGTCTGTCCGACGAGTACCGTAAGAGTGTGGGCCACATAAGCCACGTTCACCAGTGTTTGGCCCGTCGACCTGAATGTTCAAGTCTCCAACCAGTAATGCAATATCCGTGCGACTCTTGATGTTTCGAAGTTTAGTGAGTTGGTGATAGGAAATCCTCTTTCACTGTGTCTGGACCAGTGTGTGTGGGGCGTATTCCACAACAAAAAACAGACAACACTTATGATGGGCATCTTCCGGTGCGCTAACCGCATCTTCTGGTCTGGCAGCACAAAGACGGCTGTTGACGAGTAACCAATCAAGCAGTAGCTTGTTTGCGTATGTGCTTAGGACAGGCGTGCGTTGTGCCTGCAAAGTGAAACGGCTGACGGACATTGAAGATATGGCATTGAGCTAGAATTCCGAAGTCATGTTTTAGCAGAAGACAACACACAGATGACCAAGGTTTTTAACGTACGTAATAGGATTGCCCGCTAACCTAATTACATGTGTTCGGACATTAAAGATGGCAAACTTAAATGGTGCTTAGAGGCGTCCTTCAGGCGAAGGAGCCTTGAAGTTTGATACACTATCATTCTAACTTTGACTTCCGTCGCGAGCTACAAATGAGGCAAGTCCCTGGCGTGTGCGGGAAAACGGGATTGTGGTGGCGGTTAGGGGCTGCCATGTAGAGTTGTTTGACAAGAGGGGATGAAAGAAGGCAAACTGATCTGGTGCAGTCTAATATGGGAGCAAACCATACCGCCAATACCTCAGCCAAACAACTGTGTCAGGAAGACGACAAAATTCATAATTACCCTAGGTGTGAGTTCATAAGTGTGGGGGCAGAATACTTCTAGGCTGATCAAGCCGAAGGAGTCGGCTCGAGGGGCCTCAGACCAGAGACCAGAGTGATCCGGTTCACACACCCTTGGGATGGAGCCCATCCATCCAACAACAACAACAACAACAACAACAACAAAAACAGCCATGAGCCTGACCAAAAGGTACTGTGGCTCGGGCCGCCGCTCACCTCAACAGTGACGTGGAATATCCTAAAAGGAAAGAGTACTACGAAGGACAAAAAA
>QNGE01000993.1:96691-113516 GCA_008508345.1 Paragonimus westermani
GCTGAGCGTTTACCGTACCGGGCATTATATACTGAGGGCACTAGCGATTGGGTTAAACCGCGTGGTGGTCAAGCAACAACGTGGTCAGGAAATATGAAGACTTTGACTGCTCCATTGAGCAAAGTGTGCAGGCATCGCCTGCCTGGCTGGGGTCATCGTCATCACACAAACCGCTGGTTAGATACGCTATCTGAGATGGCAGCGTGTCGCAATTAATAGCTTCCTTTTATGCATACCATTTCTAGTTCTTCCGCTTATTCTTTTTTTAGTATTTTTTGACCCTCTTATTATTGTTCCCTTCTAGGATATTCCACGTCACTGTTGAGGTGAGAGGCGGCCCGAACCACAGTACGTTTGGTCAGGCTCATGGTTGTTATGATGATGATGGCAATATGTGGAACTCTCTCAAAAGAATGGTTGGAAGCGAGAGGCAACACGTCCACAGTTTTGCCGTCAGCTTTTGCTTCCATCTATCACTCTGGCAAGCAGAATGTTTGTCAAGCAGAATCACCCACCCCGGAATCTACGCTGTCTCATAGAGGATCATGATGCGGTCCAAATGTTCCTTATGAAGGCGGGCTCCATCACATCGTCAAGTGCGCGAGTTGAGCATATCGGTGATCAGCTAATGTTCTTCGACAGTCCTCCCTATGACGGCTGGGCGCAGCCAGTGTTTGATTCTACTAGTCTGGCAGTGTGCATTCATTCGGAGACTGCTGGTACGAGTCCATCAGGAGCGCGGACAATTCCGCCGCCACTTCACGTAGCAACAAAATATGAATGTTGTCCAGGAGATTTATTGCCGTCAGTTGACCTGGGTTTGCGTTCCACCTCATCGGTGCATGGTTCAACATCGTCGAGAAGAACAGATTGCGTGTTACTCTAGGAATAGACCGAAGTGTAATGCCGAGCCATCGGCCTAACCTTGTCTACGTTCTCAACAACTTCGTTCCCACGCCGATCCATCAGTTCGTGGATTTGCGCCCTGATTCTGATGCGTCTTCGGATGTACGCCCAGGGTCTCTCAGATGTTGTTGCCGATTCCGCAGTCAGCCCTTCCTCGTACAGCTGATACTTTCTCAGCTTCATGGTTCAATGTTAACTTCCTGTTTTTTTGGAACACATTCTAAGAGCCATGATCAGCCCGGTAGCTCATCTACCGTAGGTGTCTGCGCCCGAGGATTGCACGCAACTCAACGTGGAATCACGGTATCCATTTTGACTGGAAGCTACTGCGTGACATCTGTGCAACCACTTTCAGGAAGGCCAGTGGGTTTTCCCATAGTCTGCACCGGTGTGCCTCAACTGTGACTGTGCTGCCACTCCAGTCGTGATGCGCGTGGCCTCCATCATGCCTTTGAATCAGGTTCTTCAGATATGTCTTCGAACGTGTGTGTGTTTTGACCGCAGTTCCCCTCTTGTCCATCGTATGTCCGGCGTGTATGTTCGCTCCTTCTTACTGGAGGCACAATTTCTACGCAATCGATGGCGGACTGTAGTGCGGAGAACAGTGAATCTAACTTGAGATGGTACCCGATCTGCAACCGAGTGGGAGTTCCCACGTGTTATGACAAGTGCAGGCCATCGGTGACTTAGATAAATGGTCTGAGCCAATGGTGAATGCTTGTGTTCTCCAGTTGATGTTGGGTGAGTCGAAATCCTCCAAAAACGTACGGTGATTAACTGCCCCAAAATTCCTCAGGTCATCTAGCGTTTAGGCTGGAAACGATCCAAGGGGACGATATATAACGTCAAGCGTGGTGGAGCTGTTCAGTATCAAATTTATCTAAAACCATAATCTCCCATGCGTATCTTCAGCATCGGTTACGGCTACCGGTTGGCGGCATCCGATTCGGAGTAGCCTGTCACAGTGACCGGAGCCAAAGGACGCCTGCGCTTAGCTATCACTGCAATTGGCTTGCGCTGTACCAATCGCAGTTCCACCAACACACCACATATTTGGTGTAAACCCGAAGGTATAAGGCTGGGAGTTGTGCCAGTGGGGCCTTTGTGTCCAGCCGGCCAATTCTGGTTAGCCACTTGATTGGCTAATAAGGAAAGGAAACCCCCACCTCTCGGAAACTAAATAGAGAGAGGCTATAATGTCGAGATCTATACTAAGAAGAAAGATTTCTGATGTGTAATACAAAAAGCATTGTAGTATAGGAGTGCATGTTAGTGCATCCCAGAGAAGATAGTGATGAGAAGCAAAATTCTGATTGGACTATGAAAAGCCAGGCGGATCATTCATCCCACAATACACCGACAAAGCCGAAGAAAAGAATGGATAGAAGACCACAGACACTTACGTTCCTAAAAAGGGAAGCGGATGAGTTGTCAACGAACAGCAGTAGAATGCATACAGTGATATTATCTGCCTGACCGGAGCCTAACGTACTCGTCGTCTTTTTGCCGACGGGGTACGATGAGTACGTTGGTGACCTATTAACCCCAAACGGCCAGCGCATTCGCGGTCGCACACATCGCAACGCCATATAGTCACGTCACCGTGACCTATGTCACCGATGGTTCCCTTGCGTACCGCACGCTTCCGCTCGCGGCCGCGCAATAATCGCCCGTTGAACTTTCGGACGCCCGCCCGTACCGTATTCCTTCAGGCCGTCCGGTTCAACGCCAAATCTTTCCAACATCTGAAATCAATGTTACAACGTGAAAGGCTCACCTGCACAACATCCTGGTACCTCCGCTTCTGACCACCGGGATTTCGCTTACCTGACTTCATTTGTCCATACAGTAACTGCTTCGGGATACGGTCATCGCCCATCCGACGAACGTGACCGAGCCAACGGAGCTGGTTCAGCATCAACATGGCTTCCATTCCGCCCGTGCCCGCTCGCCGCAGTACCTCAGTGTTCGGAATCATGTCCGACCACCGAATACCCAAGATGCGCCTCAGACACTGCACATGGAAGCGGCTCAGACAGCGCACGTTCCGCTGATACAGTGTCCACGTCTCACTGCCGTACAGCAGGATAGACAGCACCATTGAGCGGTAGACACACAGCTTGGTGGCCATCTTCAGGCTGTGATTCTTCCAGACACGCCTTTCAAGACGTCCGAAAGCAGCGCTAGCCTTTGCCACACGCGCTCTCAACTCGCGGTCCACGGACAGATCTGTCGACAAGTTGCTACCCAAGTAGCAAAAATCCCCGCAGCCATTCACAGTGTCTCCAGCGATGCGAATTTCGGGTGGAGGTACACAAGCAGCACCTCCACCAGGAGAAGGCTGAAAAAACGAATACGTCTTACCTGTGTTTATGTCCAACCCGAACTTCGATGCTGCCGAAGCGAATGCTGTAGCTAGACGTTGCAGCTCTTCTTCGCTGTGCGCTAGCAAGGCGCTGTCATCGGCGAACAGAAGCATCCGCATCCTTGAGGTCTGCAGCCGGGTTGAGGCGCCAAATCGTCGGATATTCAACAGACGCCCGTCCGTCCGGTACTCCACCTCGACGCCATCCTCTCCAGAGTTCTGAAAAGCAACTGTTACCATCGCAGTCAAATATAAACTAAATAGGGCTGGGGCTAGAACACAACCCTGCTTCACGCCAGTGACGATGTCGAAATCATCAGAGGTCGATCCACACGATTGCACCTTCGCCTTCATGCCCGCATGCAACAATCTAACCATATTGACGAACTTACCTGGACATCCAAACTTACCAAGCACCGTCCACAGCGCCTCGCGGTTCACGGAATCGAACGCTTTGGTGAAGTCCACGAACAGGGCATACAAGGGCTGATTCCGTTCTCGGCACTTCTCCTGAAGCTGTCGAGCAGCAAACACCAGGTCGATTGTACTCCGACTCGACCGAAATCCACACTGCTCCTCGGGAACATTCATCTCCAGAACGGATGCATTCAGTCGGTTCAGGAGGATTCTGGCAAGCACCTTGCCTGCACAGCTCAAGAGGCTGATACCTCGGTAGCTGTCGGTGCATTGCTTGCTACCCTTCCCTTTGAACAAGGGTACGATGAGGGCATCCTTGAAGTCTTGCGGCATCACCTCGTGCTCCCAGATGGAGTGAACCAGCTGGAGCAGAGCGCGTTCCAACGCCGGACCGCCATTCTTCAGGATCTCACCTGGCAGCCCATCCTTGCCTTCAGCTTTCCCGCCTCGCAGATGACCAGTCGCCCTCTGCAACTCCAGCAAATCTGGGGCGAGAGCAAGCGAAGATTTGATGTCCTGTTGCGGCAGACCGTTAGCAGTCTCCCAATCAATTGCAGCAGGGCAATTAAGCAGGCTGCCGGAATGTTTGCGCCATATTCTCATGTCGTCTTCCGGCTGGCTGCAAGAACAGCCGGTGTCCACGTCTACCAGTGTTTTAATAAACTGGATAGACGGACCGAAGATCGCTTTAAGCGAACCGTAGAACTCCCTGTGTTGCCGACGATCTGCGAAACCCTGTATGCGCTCGC
This sequence comes from Paragonimus westermani, assembly GCA_008508345.1. Classification (NCBI taxonomy): domain Eukaryota; kingdom Metazoa; phylum Platyhelminthes; class Trematoda; order Plagiorchiida; family Troglotrematidae; genus Paragonimus; species Paragonimus westermani. The sequence continues at coordinate 101,129 of QNGE01000993.1, forward strand.
CCTGTTTCCTCCACCAGTTGTCCTTGATTCCGCGAACACGCTCGGCCAGTTGACGGTGGGTAATCCGGAACGCAGCCTTCTTCGCTCCATTGCCCGGGTCCAGGGTGGATGTGGCGAACGCGGCACTCTTCTCTCGTACCAAGTTGGAGATAGCCACGTTGTTGTCATCGAACCGGTCCGGGCGTTTTTCGCGCTCCACACCTATTGTCCCGGCGGCTGCTGCCGTAATCTGTTCTTTCAAATGTTGCCACATACCCTCAGGGGTAGTGGACACAGGTACGTTTTGCAGACCAGCGACGACTGCACGTTGAAAGGCAGTCTTCTTCTCCCACTTCTCCAGCCGTCTGATATCCAGCTTCTGTCGTTGTCCGGAAGATCTACAATAAACAGGATTACGTAGGTGGATAAACAATTTGGTCCTATCAGCCTATGATCCGTGCTACATTCAGCGCCGCGCATCACGCGAATGACGCCCACTCCACCAGTGTCACGCTGCCGCACAATCACGTAGTCAAGCAGATTGTGGTGACCGATTCGTGGATGAGTCCACGTCGTGATGTCTCTCACATCCAGCTGGGATCGGGTGTCCGTGTTAGCCAGCTAGTGAGTAGCGCACACGTAAAGCAGACGATCACCGTTCTCGTTGACTGAACCAATGCCGTAGGGTACGAGGACTCCCGGCCAAGCTATCGAGTCGCGACCAACTCTAGCGCTCAGATCACCCATAACAATCAGTCGGTCATTTACCGGTGCAGACCGGCTTGTGGCGGACAGCTGATCATAGAACTGGTCCTTTCTATCACCCGTGTGACACAGTTGGACCATAAACAATGACAAATATAGCACACTTACCTCGACCGAGTCGCAGGCGCATCGACAGCATTCGAGGGCTGATGCCGTGCGTTTTGCCTGTCATCAAACCATTGATGCGATCAGCGACTGCAAAAGAGACACCATGCTCCCGAACACCGTTTGCCGGGTAGCTTATCCAATGGAAAGTGTACCCGGGGCCTGCTTCCCGCAACTTGCCTTGGTCTGCAAGCCTTGTCTCACTCAAGGCTGATATGTCGACTCCATATCGATGCAGTTCCATCGCGATCATGGCCGTGCGTCGTTCCGGTCGTTCTCTGACGCTGCATCGGTCCAGCAGCGTGCGCACGTTCCAAGTTCCAATGGTAAGCGTCCTGCTTCATCGGGCCTGTCTTAGGTTGGTCCTCGGGGCACTGGTACCTAATTTGGCATTATCTCCAGGAGGTTCCTGTTCTACGGAAGGTATGAAGGTGCGTGTTTGGCAGTAGCATGTTTTCGCCTATCCACCCTGCCATGTGCAGCAGATAGGGCGACCCGGTTTATCCTGCGCGACGGCCGATGCAGTATGTTATTTCGATTATTTTGTAACATCATTGTATGTATGGGCTTTGGATACTGCCAGGACGCCCAGACCTTTGCAGGAGAGCGATTAGGGCTCTCAACCAAAGCCTTTCGCTAAAAAGCCTAAGCCGCAAGGCAGCAGGTGACTCACAAACACATGCAGACATGACAGCATCAGCCACCAAAGAGAGGATCGACAGTCATATCAAAGCAGATCAAGCACCCACTCACAGGAACAGTAACACTGCAAACACGGTCCCAGCAGACAGACATAGAGTTCATTCAGGCAGCAACGAGCAGCACGCCCAAAGAAGCTACAGCACACCACCAACACGCATAACAAACGCACGCATCTCCTTTTTGTCTGACTGCTCCCCTTTGGCCAATCTGACAAGGTTGAACCTGAAGGAACCGAAGTCTTAGACAGCACAGCCTTCCGGATCGAAACAGCACGCAAGCCTGACCACCACGCCAAGGTAGCAGAAAAAGTCAAGGCTACCACGATAGTTGTGGGAATACTCTCGCGTATAAGAGGCCTAACTCCCATGCTTGCCGACTACTCACCACAGAGCGGTCCGGGCGAAAGGGAGTACACCCGAGACGGGGACTCCAGCATCCATCAGTTCCCTTGGCAATCGCGTCTCAGCAGGGGGCGTGATTGCAGGGTTATTCCTCATAACCCACTCCTCTACCTCATCCATCTTGTTAAGAAGGCTCCTAAAGTTTGAGTTTACCATTGTCATCCCGCCTAGCCTTACTTCACTGTCACTGAAATTGATAGTGGTGACAGACGTTAAGGAAAACTCTGCCGAATATTCTTGTTTAGCCTGAATAAGGGGAAAACAAGATGCTCTCATCGCACCTGATGTCACCTCGCGTGGACCAAAAAATCCTAGATGATCAGATTCAGCTGCCACTGATCTCTTTCATCATGCAGCTGCTTGAGGGTTGCCTTCAGGCGTTCACGATTCACTGGGGCCAGGCTTCTCACTATGATCTCGTAAGGCACCGATATCACCCGACGGCCGGCCGAGGCAAAACGCTGCGCATAACATAATATTTGCAGACAGACGTTCTCTAATTGCGAATATCCCCATTAGCACATCACTTAAAACAGCAATATCCTGATCCAGCCTTGACTGAGACGTTCCTGTGGTAACCCCAGGAAGACTGAACGCTCTCGAGCATCGTCGGCGTGGTTGGTGTACTTTTTAAATCTTAGCTGAACTCCTTCCAAATGGTTGCGAGGGATCTGTATGACCACTTAAGGGATAGCTAACCTCTGCGGCTTCGGGTCGGATGGTAGGTTGGACCACCTTTAATCTACTATTCCGTCGTTTTCTACCTCCGTCTCTATTTTCATTTAGTGCAGCCAATCCTCCAAGGCTCCCACAAAAATGTGTTCCGGGACTTTCGCAACCGCATGAGTGAATGTTAATCCAGGGTGGACTGGGTCATCCACACACGGCAGCGGTTCCTCACTTACATCTAGGAATGTGCTGCATGGCCTCGGATGTAAATAGGCGCATGCAACCTTCACCTCAATTTTAGCTGGCAAATTCTGGAGAAGGCACAACCAGACACCTACCCGGCAACGCTTCACGCAGCGAAATTCTAAACATTCCCAGCTGCTCCCCTTATGGCAGTTTTACAGTTCAGCATTGACTGAGGCGCAGGTACAGTGTACGCATCCGTCGAGAACATCACGTTAAAAATCCTGGGTGCTCTTGTGGATGTTACTTCCATATTCTGGGTAAAACGAACATTCCTCCACAGGACCCAGCGTCATCTTCTGATAGCCACAAAATTCGAAGGAATCTACACCACTCAAAAAAATTCAGACCGCACGACATGGCTTCAGTTCTACTTTGACTATCAATTAATGTAAGTAATTTTATTTCCAGTAAAGCCCAGTAATCCGAATCCGTTCAGAGTGGAGGCAATGCTTGCTGTTTTGTAAGATGTCCTCGAAAGTTTAAAGCACTTTAATTTTGACCTCCTCACGGGGAAGGAAAGGGGATTCACCATTATATTAATTAATTTCCCACTTTTTAAGGCGTTTCTGTCTAGCCAGATGACATGCCGTATTTCAGCCAGTGTGGAAACTCTCTACTTCTCTGTTCCGTGCGCTGTACGCTGGAGGCTTATTGATCTCACAATTTCTTGTCGTTCAGTCGTGGTGATATGTACAGCAATGCGCTGTTTTTTTGGCTCTTGAACTGTTGCCTATCATCGGGCCTTGAGTGAAATTTTGTGGGGGGCGTTCATACAAGAGTACACTGAAGGCTGCACGAACGTTTGGGCGTTTAACAGCCCGAATGTGTGTACAGATAGTTATTAATATATAAGGAGACGTCTACAAAGAATATATTGCATACATACTTATGAACATATAATATGTGGTCAGATAAGAAATGCGTACTCGCAAGTAGGCATAAACCCACGTAAACTGGAGGGTTTGTCGATAGTATACATATGTACCTAATCATCCTTATACGAATTGTGTTTGTTTTACTTCCACGTAAATATGTGCACTTCTACAGTACGTGTTGTGAATGTGTTTGCATATTCTGGTGTTAATTAACTTGGCGACGAGTGTGTCCGACAAATAATGCAACAATCACTTCCGCGGTTCAACTTATTTCTTCCAAGGTACGAAAGAAAGCCGGTCCCCGATCACCAGTTTTCGTTATATGTAACCGTCAGATGCCGCAACGAGTTTGAACCGGAACAATTTCTTGATTGGAGATGGTCCAGTCAATCACTGTTCGCAGACAAACCGCTACAGACGGAATTATGATCAGACCGACGCCAAAAAATTTCAGGCGGCGATCGCCTTCTTTTGAATGTACGTCTCTTGCAGACAACCGAGTTGCTAGGTGCAAGTTTGTGAAGTAACATGACAATGAAGTGACCGACCAAAAACTTGAGAATGCCTGTCGATTAACAACACACGTAAATACTACTGTTCCTCTAGAAAGAAGTGTTGTTTTCCATTAAGGTCGGATTGCCTGGTGCTGTTCAGATTCCTGTTTTGATGTTCCCTCCACTTGGTAGCACAACAGACGACATGGCGTCAGAAGACAAGAAGCCTACATACAGCTTCAAGGTAGTTCATCTAGTGTAGTTGCAATTGCTCCCTCTGAACAGCTGGAGGTGATGGAGGTCAGCCGGTTGCCAGAGGCAAGGGGGATGTGGAGACAAAAGTTTGACGGTTTTGCAGTGTTGCGTAGTTTGTTCTAATGACCCAAAGAATACCAACTGCCTATGTTCCTGCACTGCACTAGAGATGAAGGCAGACTGATCCTGGCGAAGTTGATTTCCGACTTTCCACCCGTTTTGGGTACGGTGGACAGAGGATACGAAGAATGCTGCTTTGGGCATGCGAACGAAAATGTTGAACTTTTCCGTACGTTTCAAGAGCACCCTCAACACGAGGAATCTTTCTGTCAGTATGTGACAACACTGTAAGAGATGGTTAGGACTTGAACTTCTTGCAAGTGTATAAGGGACAATCTCGTAGGCGATCAAATGGTCCTTGGTGTTGATTGCGCTGCAATGAACAAAGGTTTTCTGAGATCGAGACAACTGACACTTACATGATTTACTGGCATTTGCAATAGCTTGGCAGGTGGGAAACAGAGAATCAGCAACCTTAGCAGTGGAAACGGAACGGAGCTCAGCGCGATTATTCAAGTACGACAACGGCTCGCGGTATACCCATGCCTGTTTTGCGGTGGATCACATGAACGAAAGAAAGAGGAATGTCCGGCGTTTGGAAAGACCTGTATTAGGTCTCCATAGAAAGGATATTTCGAGGAGCACTGCAAGTCACAATTCGTCAGACTAATCAGTGAAGAAGCAGAGTTGCGGCAAATGATGGATGGTGTTAGAGATGCGCCTGGATCAAGGGAGATTCACGTCGAACTTCCTACTGAAGACAAATGACGACGATGTCAGTTGGCTTTGGGCACATCTCTCAGTGTTGTACCGGTAGGTTGTTTTCCTAATCCGGTCATGCGGTCGTTCAGTACGCAACCGCAAATGTCAAACGGATCAATAAAGCAATTGTTGGGAGAAGGGAGAGGGCTGATAAAAAATCCGAACAGTAGCAAATCATGTGTTCGTTTTTTGTTGTTGTGAAAACAGATTCAACACCAATCGTCGGATTGGATGCCATTCAGACTGTGGATTTCGTGGTTTTCCACGATGACAGCTTTCTTCACGTGTCAGAGATGTTTGAACTGTTTGATTAGTATCCTGTTGTTTTTGATTCGGTTTTAAGTTGTATGCTAGGCCCCGTTAGTCGTTCTGTAGCCGGGAATTCCTTTCCGGTTTTGTCACAGGCTAGGGCAGTTGCGCTAGCTACCCGTGAGAAATTCAGGAACGCGTTGAATCGTTTGGTATATCTGAAAGTAGTAGCGCCAGTGTGTGAGCATACCGACTGGGTCAGACAGGTTGCAGCAACGTTGGACAAGTTTGGTGGTATTCGTTTGTACATTGGCCCCAGGCTCTGAAAGGAATTGTGCAGGTTGCGAACACTAGACAAGATTTTCCCCGAGCCAAACCAGCCCCTTTTCACCTGAGGAAATTGACTTGTCCTCTACGTACTGGTTGTCGATGCTAGATGAAGGTTTCAACTATCTATCCACACTTGACACTCCTTTCGGGCGTTTTTGATGGCTGAGCTCACCATGCGGATTGAAAAGTTCGGCAACGTTTATCAAACCCTTGAATCCAGGTGTTTGATAAACTCGATGGACAACTTGTGTCGCTGACAATGTGCTGGTGTACGGAAGCTCGAGGTTGGGGCACGACCGAAACATCGAGGCTCTCCTACAGCGGTGCATGTCGCAAGTAATAGCCCTATCACGAGAAATTGTCATTTTTGGAAGGCGGAACCGGTGTTTCATGTCCACCCACTCACGTCTGAAGGACTGAAGGCCGATCCGGACAAAGTGAGTGCGATCCAGAAAATACCGCCCCCAGAAGATGTCAAAGCAGTTTCACGTATTAATGGCACGATCGATTGCCTGAGTTGGCTCCTGTCGAGGTTGGCTGATGTAGTGCGTCTAATTCGACAACTCACACACAAGGGAGTCGCGTGGATTCGGAGCGGTGTCCATCAGTTGGTGTTGGACGAGATATGAGGGTTAATTTCGATAGCCTCGGCATTGGCATATCATGTCCAGACGGAGGGACATATTGGAACTCATATTCACCTTACGTAGCTCGTTTGTTCAGATATCTGTCCAAGGATAGTTTCCAGGAAGTAACCATAATGTCGTCAAGTGTCTATTTGGTTTCAATACGGCAACCAAGCCGACACTTGTATTTTACCGTCAGACTGATTGACATACAATTTTATCCCCACCAAAAACCTTAAATTTTAATACCCTCTTTTCCACATAACACTCAAACATAGCGGCTGGGGAATTTGTCAACTGTCTGACATTTTGCATCGACGTTCTGGCCACCATAGTTCAAAACTCGTCGACTCGTGTATACACAGTAGAATCCTTACTGCAAACGCGTTTGGCAGGCTCAAAATACTTAACTCGAGGCAAAGAAGAACGTTAGCTTTCTCCCTCCTGATGCAAACACGCAAAATGTTTGAACACATAGAACATCAGACGCAACTTTGTCATTTAGACGAAGGGAAAATCACGCTCCGTAGTGAGCACAAATGCGTGAAACCAATGCAACTGATGAAACGCAGAAATTCCATGAAGGACCCTGACGTAAAAGCTAGTACTCCCAATGAAAATCAGCTGCTGATGACCCTGTTGCGATATACAAGGGCTTCAACTCACATTTTGTTGTTTCGTTTAGCGTAAAAAGCACCTTATTACCTGTTAATAGTCCGTGGAAAATAGATAAAGTTTTGAGTAATACTCTGGTTGATGTTCGAAGCATTTGCTAACAATTATCTCCCATTATATAGTCAGTTAATCATGGAACAGATGGCATCCCACCAGTGATCACCAAACAAGTAGGTGATGAAATACCCATCCTTTTAATAGTGGTGATATACTCTAGGGACCGCCTTCTCCGAGAGGCAGTTACCATGTGATTTGCCTGTTTCTAACTCCTGGCGTACCCCTCCAACACTTATGATTCTGAGGCCAACCATATGTTGTCGTTTAAGTGGAGCAAGTCACTCTGGGTCATCGTACTACTATTAGGACAGCTTGCCACAACAGGAACTAAGGGTCATTTGTTCAAGGCTACGACCAATGAAGTTAGAACGGTTTCGTAGTCGGTTCGTTGCTATTGGCAACTTTCGTCCAGAATACATCCGACAGATCGTAAATATTGCTGCCATAACCACCCCGGTGGCCAGCACACGCCTGGTTGAGGTGCCACTGAATTCCCTCTTGTGATAGCTTTTAATTTGCAGTTTCGCCATCTGGGTTGCGGAACCACCCTCTACGCTCCTTGTCAGCAGTTACAAAATTGGTGCCATTATCAGAAAAAAATAACCACAGGCTTACGTCTGTGTCCGTTGAACCGTGACAATTCCGTAATAAACGAGTTAGTATTCGGCGAATAGGCTACTTTGATACGCACGGCTCGGGTCTACAAGCACGCGAACACACACGCGTACTTTGTTTCGAAGTCCCTCCATTATTCCCATGAAAAATTCCAAAACAACCTAATCAAAGTTTGTGAACGGATGTCACGCTAGGTCTACCGTGACAAATGGGAGGGGGACCACCAGTTACCTGCCGGCTGAGGCGCAACATCGACGGCAGTGTGAGAATTATCCGGTGACTCGCTTACTTGGAACGCCACTCCGTATGATCCAAAAGTGTCTCCTTTGTGACACATAAGACCATCCGGAACGACCCCCGACTTCGTGACGATGTCTTCTAATGGGGCCAGTGGTGTGATAGCTCTTAGGTAAAAGGATGGGGTGCATGGTTTCAAAGGTGTAAACTGACAGCGACAACCGGCCCCTTACACGTATATCTCTTTCAAGCATGACAGAACACAATTTATTCACGGGGGTCCTCTGAGAGAAGACAAGAGAGCTGTCACAGTCGGACTCTCTGAAAAGCGGAACTACTCCTAAGAGGAGGCACTCTGATTGCACTGACCTTATCAGATCTACCTCGGTCGCCTCAATCCCCTTCACACTCGGACAGCCGGTTCTCAAAGTCTTATTCGGGCGCCCGCCACGAACGTTCATAGTGCAACACTTGAGCCCGATAGCTTTGGGCATCCCAGTTCCACTTTATCAAGAAAAAATTGGGTTATGCTGATCGTTTGCCCGTGCGATGAAGTTCACGTGTGTCGATATCTTTCTTGACGCTGTTGGGCTCGATGAGACTGCTGGGTTTCGGAAGCCACGACCTGGGGCGCAGACTCAAGAACTCCAGACCTTCCAGCAACTTTCCTGTTGCTAAGCCAACCATCAAGTCGCACAAAGCTGAGTCGGTTGGCGATTGATGGTCACCAGAAAGGCAGTTACATACAGACGTGCAGAACAGAGTTGGAAATTTGTGTACAGAGTTGGGGGAAATCACACAGTCTGTCCAAAAATAGCACTGTCTCTACATTTGCCCCGAGTTGCAGACAGTGACTACACACATCATCACGGTCAATCCTGCCGCAGCCAACTCAGGTCACGGGATATTTACCACTCCGGACGGGGCAACCCCAATTTGGCTGAACAATAGTGAGCTGTTTCTTACACCCCTCCTTGAGATAAAACAGCCATAGGCTACCGCCCAATAACCTCCTTGGGAGGCATCGCAGAAATTTGCGGCTTGGGTAGCTCTGTCACAACAGTCCGCTAAAACGACGTACAGCGTGAGAATCGAAGCTATCAAGATCTTTCAAGCTTGTCAGCTAGGTTTGCTATTATTCGTGACCTTCTACCCATAATGGTTTGTCTAATCAGAGACGAATCCTGCGCAACTTCCGAAGCAAACGTTCGCATGAGACTAGCCGAGGAGAGGCAAAGCTCAAAGTGTAATATGTCGAAAATCACACTTGGTGGCATCCTTCTCCTAGACTCCACTTTGTCTGAGAGATGGAGGCTCAGGAGGAGCTTATCCATTTCGTCGTGAGCCTGCTGTGGTTGTGACTTGTTGTATCGTAAATCAGAACGCATGACAGTTGTAATGAGCGTGAACCAGTATATATGCAATCTACCATTAAGCGTTCACAAAGGACATCAAACCGGTGAACGGGTTATAAGTAAACCGATCATAGTCGCGATGTATCACGTGAGCGTTAGTTCCCAACCAGATGCGAGGTGAATGTTCTGGTCATGTACAGAACGTACACACACACACACAATACGACTTGTCTGCAGTAACTATCAGGGACTTTGGATGCTCTGAGTCCGGTAGTGATGCTTGGACATCATGGCCATTCGAAACACAGTTCCTCAACCAGAACCCTCTTTCTGTCACCATGTCACAGACCTCTCACCAGATGTCTTGTTACCTCTGCTTTGGAAACCGGATCTAGAGAGTCATCAACAACGCTTCATCAGTTCATCAGAACTAATCTTGGGGTAAAAGTTTATACATCTACCTTTAGATCTCACAGGTCCATTGCAATGCATAACCCATGCAGAAGTGTCAAAAGGTAGTGCTGAAGTGATGGGAAGACATTTGGCACTCAGTTGAGTCTTCTACAAGGTCACGTTCAAGCTACCACAGGAAACGGAATCGGCTTTGGTCACGAACGGGAAAGCGTAACTGCAGAAACATCTCTTCAATGGCCGTTGAGACTTCCCCTATCTCCAACAGGAACTGTAGCAATACGCTAATCAGATTTATAGTTAAGTCGAGAACCTAATCAGTCTGTCTTCCGGAGACAGTCCATGGCACTTTTCCGCGTAATCGAGGACCACTCGGAGCGTACCCGGTTTCTTAGAGTCTATTACAGTGTGGTGTGGCAGGTACCGTCGGCGGGAATATTTTAGATCGAGGTGAAGTTGAGGGACCCTTCCAACACACCCACGTTCAGTGTGATGCTACTTTATGTTAGCGTTTGAACGTTTGAACCACCTCTTCAGTCACAACTAACGTTCCAGATGCATTTTTCTGTTATTAGGAAAGGTGAGGTTCTCACTTTTCTGAGGAAGGGGCAATCCACAATGGACACATTAGTCCAACGTTGACAACCGTGTTAACGATGAAGCCACCGGACACTCTATGGGGAGCGTGGGATTAGTCGGTGACATATCCTTGAAGTCAGTATCATATGAGGAATAAATCTGTTCTACCAACGTGAGAACAGTTTACGACATTCTGTCCGCACAGCATCCGACTGATCAGAGTCCACATCGCATATTGCTGTCTGCGTCCCCTTTACCTTTGAGCCGGAACAGAGTGCCTCTTGGGCACGTCACAACCGAGGATAAGGGTGCCTCACCACCCTCACGTTTACTGAATGGAACATCTACCACTTGTGCACACTTACTGGCCACCCTCCTGGTGGGAGTGATAGGTCCCATGAGTACTTCATCGACGGAGCAAACGTAATCTGTGGTGGCCGTCTCTTCTTCGTTTAGGACCGTAGGTTCAACTAAGCACTGGTAAAATAAATCGTAATGGATGAGGTCGTAGATGTACTTGGACGACCCAGGAAACCTTCTTTCACCGGGGTGGTGCCTGACGAGTGGTCCACGAAGGCATACATATAAAGGGTTCATGAGGTAATCGTCAAGTATATCTAGAGTAACACCGAGCGTGGTTACTCGCTTGGAGGTACTGCAAAAATCTTAATGCACTGCAGCGGCCATCGTGAAGTCATTGGGCTTCAAATGTAGTAAGCCGTTATACCAACCACTGCATCCATCTACACCACACTTTGCCATTCGCTTGCAGTGGCTGGCTACGCGATACGAATTAGGGCACACAAAACATTCACCCTTTCATCGAACGGTGTCCCATTTCACTTGGACACTCACAGAACGGAATTCAGGACAGGATTCGATCCCATGAACCGGATTACATAGGAGACAGTTACTCGGAAGAGACGATACACATTACTCATTTGGCCTGCGCGTTGAGGCATTTGTCTGTCTCCTGGCATGTCCCAGTAGATCCAGCTTGATTGAGCCATACACCAGGGTTGGTCTGGCCGTTTTTTGAACACGCTGAATTTACTAATATCAATTCGAGCACACCATGCAACAAACTCGCGGAGTTGTTCGAAAACAGTTTCCTGATCAGAGGCTGTTACATGATCTAGAGGCATCTGAACACCTGCAGTGCACGTGAACTGGCAATTACTTTACTACTCCAGTCAAGTTGGTTGCGGAGTTCAAATCGGACATTCAGGTCGTCTGCGTTAAGGTCACCTCATAGATCTGCATCTTTATCGACAAGTCCTAAGGAGCGTCTGCTACACTGTGCATATTCCTGCCTGTGGGTAACAAACCACTAAGAAGAAAGCGGGAGATATTATAGGGATTCTCGAAGAAGTCGTCAAGTATTTCGTTCGCTTGGTGACAGGAAGAGGTCGGCGGGAGTAGGACGCCCATTCAATGAATTCTCCGGCACGACACCGGCAACCATTTCTGGTATTCCTTGCAAGAGATGGTATAATGGAAACCGACCGCGCTGCGATTGCGGCTGCGCCATGCCGTGGTCAACAGGCAAACTGGGTCAAGGACTGTTGCTGCTAGAGGTTCCCTTATTAAGAGAAGAAAAACACCTTAACATTCACGCCATTGAGATCGATTAGCCGCCATCTCACCTAGAGTCTCCAGCCACCGAATCTGTGAGTCGCGAGGACCCCAGCCCGGGAGACGAACACGACTCACAGTGGCCAACCCCTCGGTGAACGACTTCATTTACCTACGCCAGGTCACTGTCTGTCCACCTCGTACCTTACACCAGTCGGTCGCAGTCTCAGCGAATAGTGCTTGGTGTGGAAGACGATTAGCTGGCATCCTTAATACGTGACCTAACCATCTAAGCCTGTGCAAACGTAGGGATTAAACAAAAGAACTTGTTTGAAAATCACTACCAAACACCCGCTTCCTAACCTC
>QNGE01000993.1:117205-180908 GCA_008508345.1 Paragonimus westermani
GAGGTTAGGAAGCGGGTGTTTGGTAGTGATTTTCAAACAAGTTCTTTTGTTTAATCCCTACGTTTGCACAGGCTTAGATGGTTAGGTCACGTATTAAGGATGCCAGCTAATCGTCTTCCACACCAAGCACTATTCGCTGAGACTGCGACCGACTGGTGTAAGGTACGAGGTGGACAGACAGTGACCTGGCGTAGGTAAATGAAGTCGTTCACCGAGGGGTTGGCCACTGTGAGTCGTGTTCGTCTCCCGGGCTGGGGTCCTCGCGACTCACAGATTCGGTGGCTGGAGACTCTAGGTGAGATGGCGGCTAATCGATCTCAATGGCGTGAATGTTGTCGTTGTTTGACCGAGTTGTCTCTGAAGTGAGTGCATTTAGTTACGCGGGGCAGTGAAAGCCGTGAGGAAGCTGTCTTGCTGATGACGCCTTACTCTCATTTGCAGCTCGGTTGTTTGTTCGCAAGGTTCGGGCGCCTTGATGTTGAATGTTTGAATACGAACGTAATTATTTTCAACAGTTCGGTCCCTTCCCTTCCCCTTCTTTTTCCTTCTCTCTTTCTATGCAGTGTTTGCTCTTTTCTCGTGGTTGTGTGGCAGTTAAGCATTGATGTTAACCACTGATGCATTGCTGTCTATGATAATCATGATGAAGCTGACAGCGGTCTGAACACCCACGCAATTGTAGTTACAGTCCACGGGAGACTGCCTTATAGAACGTTTGATCCACAATGGGCAGCCGACTCGGACTGCATCGCTACGGCCCCCGCGATACCATTGGAACCCACGTGCCCAATCCCCCAGATCTGTTTGTTTTTGAGCCAGGTTTCTGTGAGGAACCACATATCTATGTAGTGGATCGCTGTTTACAGCTCATCTCCCTTGTTAAGCGGGCTGCATACATTGACTAACATGCATTTTATCTCCGATGACTTGGCCTTTTGACTACTCCGCCATTTGGTCGTATCTAATTCCTCGGAGGAAGCCTCCGAGGGATAGATCCGGTATTTTGGATATGAGGATGAGAACAACCCTGATGTAAACCATTTTTATCTTCTGTGTTTGGCTCTCCAAGGCTGCAGCATCGTTGTTCTGTTCTCTTGGCGCTGAGTTTTGTTTTCTGACCCAGGTTTATCCAAGTCGCTCACTCATCACTCTCGGTGTAGCTGACATCACCATATGTGAGTTAGATTTGCCCCGCGTGACTGTGTCTCCTTTGACTTTCATGCCTGGTACCGTTTGAGCTATCGTGTCTGCTTTGGACTTGGGCGTATGGCTGTTGTCTAAACTGTTCTGCTCATTCCGTCCCTAAGAAGAAGCCAAGAAAGAATTCGCTGTACTGTATATGAGTAAGCGGACGTTTTCTCGGATTGACAAGGAGGCATTTCGGTCTTCTTACAGAGATTTTGTTCGATGCTTGCCTGATTACGTGAATTCAGTTGTTTATTATTTGTCGCTCCAGCGCGCACAGCGAACTGCGATCAGAATCGTGGTAGTTCTCTGGAACTTTTCGTGTGAGTCTCGGCTGAAAATCCTTGATCCGTGAATTTCGGAATGCCGAAAAGTGCTAGTAGATCACAATAATACTTTGTTCCCTTTTTAAAGGGCTGGCAGTAAAACGCTTTACGGTTGCAGGTCCAGGTGGGCCAAGATTTTACTAAAAAGTTCTTTGGAAGAAAACTGCAACTGACGGAATTTTTTCCGTCACAGCGTGATCGCCCACTAAAGTATCCTTTCCCCAGCTATCGCTAATGCCTGGCCTGGGATGTAGTTTAAGACCTCGTCTGGCGTTTATCTGCTTGGTGGAAATAATGGGTGAACAACATGGTCACACTTTCTCACGCCTGTTGCTCTTAAATTGACACTATCTAGAGTATACAGTGCTACGTTCGTTTCTTCATGACTGCATTTTAGAATAGCTGCCTCCCACGTGATACTGGAATCGAAATCATAAAGGCTCGGGGAACTTGGGCTATCGGCTTTGTACCCGAGTACCGAAAACTGATTCACTGGTACACGGGTACCCGCTCCAGACAGCTCTTACCGAGAAGGACATATGGACTATTGTTTTGCACACTTTCGAACTCTGCGAACGGTAAAACAAATGTAAAAATGGCTACCAACACCCTGACGTTATTGAGGAGTATCCGCGGTCAGTTCAATCCCAGTTTTTCAGCTTTCTCATAACAGTTTTGTTCGACCACATCCGCAGAATAGAACTGTGATCTGACCATTATGTTTCCAAAAAGGCAATTGGTCCTCGAGACTTCGCAAGGTCGCACCACTAAGGTCTAAAAACTAGAGTGAGATCTTTGAAAATGCACTCTTTGGAGTATCATTGGCTTAGAGCTGACTTTGTATTAGCCATTCTAGTTGAGACCCAACTGTGAAAAGTCAGGGATTTGACTAGTTATGTCCCTGATCATACATGCTGACTGACACTCAAAAGAGGAATTTAACATGACACTCAAGGGCCAGTCCACAAAATTGGAGTCTAGTGCTTCTTTTCGAGAGAGGCTGGCTGCAGAGTCTATCTGAATACGGAGGCTGCAATCAAATGTGAGTGATGGTCAACTAGAAAATAAACCAAATCCCCGACTGCTCATCAGTAATTTAGTGCCTTTGTTCGGATAGTGTGCCTGTTGCTCGTTTCACCACATTGCTGAGATTCCAGAGATTCTACGCACCAGGATTAAGGATTCTCAAAAGTACAAGCTCCCTACTTCTGTTTAAAACTTATTGAACCATTGAACCGTTTACCCAGTGGTGCCGCACATTTGAAATTTTCGCTGCGTGGTTTCGTTACTTTCGGTGGTATCGTCTGCGCTCATTTCTTCTTCTGAGATGGTCATGCTTGGACGTCTTTTCCCATATCACCTATTAATTTTCCAGTTTGGTTCAATTGATCTGCTGGTGGTTTTTATTCCATTCAGTGGGTTCGGTATAGCCGTTTACCGGGGAGAAGTTACAATCAGTCTCCTTTGCGCGGACGTCTTGAGAACCTGGAACTCCCACGATCCCAACACTTTCTGCCGAAGGACTTAACGTGAAGCTAACAACTTTCACTGGTCCAAATAAGCCGCGGGTCATAGTGGAAAGTTTCTTAGTATGAGACATCAAAAAGGTTGGAAAAATTACACTGCTCATAGACTGGCACAATGTAACTACAGCCAACACCGTGCTTTTTCTATCATGACTGACTTCAGTCTGAGAACTATTAATCCGTGAAATTCGCAGATTTAAACTGTCCGTCCTATATTTAATGAGTGACCGTAAAATACTGTTCAACATCCCGTACGTTCACACACACATCCAAATACCACATCTCATATAACCCTTATTATCAAGAGATAAGATGGATTCCACTGCGACGTGCTGACACGGCGTGCGGATTCCACACATGTCGCTGACAAAATGACACTGCACTCATTTTTATGGTCAGTCGCTCTGTATCGACATTAAGCCACCTTATTGTGCGTCGTCCAGTAGAAATGTGCACATACATAGGCGTCGACAAATTGTTAACCTGGTACAGAACGACTGACCTCCAGAAAGTGAAGAAAGTGCGGTATTATTTTTTCAGTGACAGGCGTGAGATCCGCACGCCGTGTCAGCATGTAGTGAAATCCACCTTATTCCCTAATCATGAAGGCTATATGAGATGTAGTATTGGAGTGTATGCGTGAGCGCACATGACGTTGAGCAGTATTTTATAGTTCCTCCTCATTTACGATTCTCAGACTGAAGCCATTCATGATAGGGCATTGTCTTATTACAAGGCAGCCGTAGTGATATTGTAAATTCTGTATGGTCTTTTACGCGTGATCAGTTGCTTTCCTTTGACTTGTCCTCAATTTCATTGGTTGACTCGGATAGAGCGTGAACTGACTTATTTGGTACATTAGCCACTGCATTTGATATGCAGGTGAAGCCTGCAACCGGGGATCACCGTCCGTCTTGTTTGGTCCTCTCTACGCCAAGCTCCCGTGAAGTACTGTAATTTTTCGGCCGTACTGAATAATACGTCGGCGACCACAGTGCACTGTTGAGCGATCAGTGTGCTTTGTTTCTAATGTGGTTTTTCTCACTGCTCTTGTTTGGAAGACCGTAACGTTACATCCCTTACAACAGTTCTGCCGCATACTTATGAGACAGTGCAGCATTACCAGGGCATTCCTACGTGGCCAGTAATAAAATGTACAACCCAGTAAACGTTGCTACTTTTCGTTTGACTGTTGCTTGTTGGCCTATCTGGCACGGTTTTACATGGAGGGGGCGAAGCTCTCCAAGATAACTTCGGTCAACGCAACGTGTACGCTTGACCGTCACATCAAGGTAACGGAATATGCCAGTGGGATATTGATCGACTTATGTTGGCGGTTTTGATGGGACTCACGGAGATCCAGTGGGTTGCAGCGTGATGTGTCAAGTCACAGCGGTTAAAACTGATCGATTGAAACACTTTCTGTTAATGTCAATGTTGATCTAAGTTAGGTCCCTTCCCGTCCCCTTTCCCCCCTTCTCTCCTCCTATGTAGGGTTTGCTTTTTCTTCATGGTTGTGTAGCAGTTAAGCATTAGTGTGAACCACTAATATACTGCTGTAGTGACTATAAAAAATATTTTGATAATCGCACTCATCTGTACACTTTCGATGATTTTGGTTTTTGTACCTACTTTTGTTTTAGTCAGGCTACCCATTTTTTAACATCCGGCCCGGGGCTAAAATCACAACTCGCTCCGTGCCTCGCTAGCTTGACGTGTCTCTCTGTACTCTCTATTTTCCTGGGTCGGTAACAATACACGAAGTCAACGCGCTGAGATTTGGCTTTTCATTGTCGATCGATTGTCGATAGTGATAACTGACAGGGTTTTATTTTGTTGGATCAGTTCCAACACTGCTGTCTATGATGATGCTGGTGATCTAAGTTATCCCGTAGGATGCACGCTACTTTAAGAGCATGCTCGGTTTGATGATCAACAGTTTAACAACTTTTTTTGCGGTTTGCTGCCTAAAACTGCTACATGGACACCACACATTTTGGCACTCCCGAACAAACAATCAAAATGGAGATAGCTCGACAAATGCGTACCACAATGCTGCGTGCATCTTAGATCGCATATTTCGAGACCAAAGGTCCGGGTCGAGCTTTATCTACAAAATCACACGGAGATCGTGAATGAACTATACGCAGGCTCGTTGAAGTAGTGTTGGAACCATGTCAAGCCAGCAGCGTGCGTTGTTGAATGAACTCACAATGGTATTTTATGCTTGAGGGTTCAAAGGTTACTGAGTCGCCGATCTATCCTGAGCTTTTTTCCTGCTTGGTAACCAATGCACTTCTTCTGCTGCCAATTTTCATCGCGATTATCCGACGCTCAAGCATTGTAACTTGTTTCTGCTTACTTTTGCTTACAAATTCTTTCTACCGTTTTTAGATACCCGCTCACTGTCCCCCTTGAGGATGGCAGCCTCTAAAGGTGCTAACACTTATAACCGTCAAAACTGGGAGGATTCTGTGAGTTTCTCAGTCACTTGATTTCGGTGACTTACTTTTCGTCGGTTAAAAAGAGCTTTTGTGGAATGTGAATGCTAATGTTACTCTTTAGTTTGAGCAGTCAGCTGCTAGAAACAATCGAAACTTTGATGACGAATTACATTTATCGTGATTTGTGAACAAGCCATTCATCTAGTTTTATATTTTGTCATGCACGTTTCTAGTTATTAACTTTTAGTCAGAGCACATTCACTTTTATTCTCCTTCAGTATTTACCGAACCGAAAGTTGTTTGTCTTGTGAACATTTTGTTTCCCGGGAACTTTTCAAACAATGTCTGGACTCGTTGGTGGATGAGCCTCTTCATCCATCAGTATCCAAACCAAATTCGTTTTTACAGAAGAATGAGCTCTTATGTCTCTGCTGTTTGCACTGTCAACGTTTTTTTCGTGAACTGCCTCTGTGGCACACGTATCAGTGTCTATTATTCACACGCTACGCTTCAGTGAAATATAGGTGGTTGCATTATGCGAGTTCGTGCTTGGAGTTCTTCAGGTTTCTCATTAGCTTGTAAATGCTACTAGGTTTGTTGGTTCCAGAACAAACTGCTAAACCTGAAACACACTCTCCGCTCGTCCCTATCGTAATCGAAAACTGTACCCTAATAATTGATGCCCGAATGCCATGCAACCGTGCAAAACGTGCACCTGTTTTTTAAAAGGAAAAAGTTAGAGGTCCAGTGCCTAAATCCTGTATCTAAATTGAGACATTTGACGTCACGTTCCTTATCCTCCCAAAAACGACGCCGTTTCAAGTGAAGGGAAGACACTTTTATCGCCTTGTGTAATTATTGCTTGTTAAATGTAGTTACTGATCATCTACTTTCACATATCATTTATTTCGCAGGTAACTGACAACAATGGGTGTCATTACATTCCGTTAGCTGTCATCTCTTTTAATATCGCCGGCCGCCTGCTTTTCGAGTCATGGCACCCCCAGTTCCTGAGGTGAAAATTACCCACTGTAGTTATCTTACTGGCGATGGACTTCATTTATTCGTACAAAGTCATCGTTTGCCCACTTGAAACCTCACGCTAATCGTCTGTGGTGTGGGTGATAAGCATACAAGGCGGCAGGTGATTATCTGACACCCTTAAAGATGGGAAAATGAGGTCCTTGAATGCTCCCTACCAAGCGTCCCCTCATTGTTACATACTCGATTCCAGGGACTGAATGCAGACAACCATCGAATCGGACAATTTGACACCGCCTAAACGTTCATATTTTTGAAATGGATTATAGAGCATATTTTTGTGGTGAAATGAAGCACTGGTTCACTAACCTGTGTTATCAGTCGAGGGTGCCAACTTAGGTTGACGATCGTATCTCTTTGTGTAGATCTAATTTGTAGGGTTTGTCTACATTTAGGTTTGTTGGTACTGCTGCCACCCAGTTCGATTACGACCCGTTCTGCTGTTTATATGGATGTGAAAATGAACTTCAACCTAATCAAAGTCATGTCTTCACTGTTAGGATAACCATCTCTTTTCGCCCCTATCACAGTCTTTCCCTATTCTTTGTGAGACCTGTCTGGGACCGAGCCCCTTTGTACGGATGATGAAAGAACGTTACGGGAAGGAATGTAAAATTTGTAATCGTCCTTTCACAGTGTTTCGTTGGTGTCCTGGTCCGAAGGCCCGTTTCAAGAAAACCGAAGTTTGTCAGAGTTGTGCCAAACTGAAAAATGTCTGTCAAACTTGTATATTCGATCTCGAATATGGATTGCCGGTTGAAGTTCGTGACAAGGCACTACGCCTGTCTCAGCAGCTTCCCAAAAATGATGTCAATCGTGAATATTTCCACCAGCAGATTGAGCAAAGTTTGGATGCCGACGGTGATCTCACAGCCCCGTATGGTGGCCACCAGCTAATAGGGAAAGCACTGTCTAACACAACTGCGGCCAGCAGCTCGAGTGGTGGTGGAGGAACGGATCTTCTTCTCAGACTCGCACGGACAGCACCGTATTATCGACGCAATCGACCTCATATTTGTTCGTTTTGGGTGAAGGGTGAATGTCGTCGAGGGGAAGAATGCCCGTATAGACATGAGAAGCCTACAGATCCAGACGATCCGCTATCGGACCAGAACTTGAGAGACCGGTATCACGGTCATGACGACCCAGTTGCATCGAAGTTGCTTTCAAAGTACGATAGCATGCCAAAATTAATACCCCCTGAAGATCGCACCATCACAACCCTATACGTTGGAAGCATTCCTGAAGGTCTTACTGAACGTGATTTGCGCAATCACTTTTACCAATTCGGGGAGCTGCGTTCAATTAACCTTCATCCCAAGCAGCATTGCGCTTTCATACAGTTCGCCACACGCGGTGCTGCAGAAAAGGCTGCAGAGCGTACTTATGAAAGGTTGATTTTAGGTGGACATCGATTGACTGTAAATTGGGGTAAATCGCCCGCCGCTCTTAATGCATCTAAGGGTACTGACTCCGGAGATATTGGAAGTCTGCCTCCTGTTCCAGGGCTACCGTTACCGCCCGCTATTCCACCGACAACTCTGTTTACGAAAGGCAATGCTACTATGACCAGCGGATTTTTCCTAACCCCTCCTCCTCCACCGCCACCACCGCCACCACCACCGATCGAAGCCGGTTCCACCGAAAATAAAACCAGTGTTGCGCCGCCGCCGCCACCACCACCACCTGCGTCTTCCTCTTCCGAATCGCGATCGGTGCCTTTCGTACAGTTGGCACCATCGGTGGTTGAACCATCACGTGGAGGTAAGTATCTCCAATGTAGTTTTAGTGTCTTCAGGTTCAACTGGTACTTCACTTCTTTTTGTTCGAGTTTGTTTTCTTATACTCTTAGAATAATCGTGACAGTCATTGGAGTTCGAACGGCAAAGTTGTGCATTTAAAATAACCTTGTTTACTGATTTCCGTGGCTCCGCATTTTGGAATATTTCGGTGAACCGTGCGAACTTAATAATCTGTCCAAATTTTATATGCTAAATCTTCAGCTTCTGTGCCGCACCATATTTGTCGTCACGCTACGTCAGCGTGCACGTAGGCCGATCACCGTCAAGTTGCCCAACCCTGTACAGGTACAGCCGCGGTAGCCTAGTCTCGAATCTGAGTAAATCAAGGTGGTTATAGGTACCGAATTTACAAATCTGCCGAAAGTTGTCGATGTAAATTATTTTCATTGGTGCGTTTGGGAATTTGTGCCCATTTCCAGGTTTTCTTTATAAGCACATCTTGTCGCATGAGATAATTTTAAGGCTGGTGTAGGCCGAGTCTTTCATTGTTTCGTTCTCCGTTTGTATCTAGTAAATCTTGAAAGCGGCCTTAACTGCGTGTGTTTTTCTTCTATCGCGGTGTGATCGCTGATTTTGAGCCGACGATACCAAATGATAGAGATTAGTAATTGTTGCCTGTTTTGAGGTGTGTTGTTAGAAACTCATTGAATTCTGGTAACTTGAGGAGTCTTCCAGTTAACTTTCGTCCGCGTGGGAATTTGTCGTTTGGTCACGGCGATAAATGTCACTACCCAACTCTCATACGCCTTCGTTCATGAATAAAAATACCACGCAGAGCATCTTGCTTAAAATGTATGGACCGTATGTTATATTCCTCACAGCCTCTGCTGTGGCGTTGGAACAAAAGATGATGGGAAACTTTTTAAGTCAATCATTTTGCTTCGCATTCCTTCCGGTACGTTTTTATTTAGATCTTTTCCTGCGTGGCCCACCTCCGCCACCATTACCAACTGCTCCTCCTCCACCACCCCCTTCATCCCTTCAATCGATATCAATTGGTTCTCTCCGAGCCCCGCCACCACCGCCACCTCCGCCTCCCATGCTGGCTTCGGCGTTGGCGGAACATTTAAAAAGCAAGACCACGTCACCGTTTCCTCCACTTCCTCCTCCGCCGCCTCCGCCACCCCTAGCAGGATCTGCGAAATCAAACGTGGAGACCAGCGATGCCACTTCGGAGCGTACTGCACCGTCCACGGATTCCGTGTTAGGTATTCACTATCCGAGCCAGAACCCCCAGCGTATGGGAAGCGTACCACATACCCAAACGTTCGAATGAGTGATCGGTTACCGAGTTGTCATTGTCTTACTCTGCCAATTTATTCTACATGCTTGTTTTCACAAAAGCGGTCTCTTCACTACAAATCATGGTTGTTTTATTAGCTCATCAACCGGAACCGAGTGTACCTATCCTCATCCTTACACATGTGCTAGATTTCACCATGCTATCAGCGACCGTAGGTCTTGAAGTAGCCATTTCGGATTGTGAATCCCAGACTATCGAGGTTGAACTATTTCAAAATAAAACCTGACCTAACTTAAAATGCTTGCTGCACTATCTGTGAGTAATACAATATCAATGGTCAGCGATGACGTTGGTGGATTCCACCTCTAGCCACTTCAGAAATCTTGTTGGAGAAGTCTATCCCTTGAATCACTTGGTGGACACAGTGGAATCGGTGAGTGAGTTCAGATGTGAAGTCTGAACTCCTGGTGTGGTTTCGTAGTTCGGCATATAGAACGCATGCCGTTCCTACCGTCAGTTAGAGTTCAACCAAGGTTTTTTCGCGGCCAAGGACTCTTGTGGATTATCACATCTGCTACATTACTTGCCAGCTTAGCAGATTTGTTCGTTATCCTGTGCATGCGTTTTCTTATTAGACTTGACTTTTGTACTTTATCAGAGCAGAAAGATGTGTTGTGATGTGTTAACACTTCGCCTACTCTCGTCAGTCGCAAACGCAAAACATTCTTGTTATATGCACCATAGAGATTAGGACAACCAAACATTAGACACGTTTACAAACACCAAGTATGTAATCCAGGCCGTGACTACCTGATAGGTTGCCTTAGCCACCTTTATGCACATAACGTTCGCTGGTAAGTGTGCGTAAGCATCGCTTCGCAGAGAGCCAGTGATTTCGAGTTTCGATTGTGCAACGGTATCTTGAATGGGTTTACTGGATCAACTTGATTACCCGTTGTTATGAGGCGTTTAGCGATTGGTGACGTTGCATTTCGAACAGTCAGTTTAACAAGTTGAAGCTCATGCTTCATCATCTGTTTCTGATTAGGGTAAGCGAGATGTTAACGTATCACAACGTATGTCTTCTTACTACTCTGGTTAGGCTTTGTAGTCGGGATCTTGAATTTACACTTTCATCTCCTCTTTACGCTTAATACTATGCTCCGCTGACGTTTATTCAACTTTCTTACTCTACCAACCAATCAGGTGTCATGTTTGATGTCCCCCTAGGCTCGTAGCACTCTTCCTCATATCCATGGACAGTTTTGGTGGTGTGGAAGGTATGGTGACTTTGAGTTGTCGACTCTTCGTCATGGGTGCCAAAGTATCTTCTGTATTTAATTAGTGGACGGAAAAAAGATTTCGGGAGAAGCTTGCAGTGAATTAACACTGACGATGCAGACCGTCTGTTATACGACAGCGGATTCGAACCCCGATCACCTTGACTGCTTCTCTCAATGCTTGGCCAACTTGCTAATATTCAGCCCACACGATAGTACATACTTGGTCGTGTTACAACTTGAATCAATACTTACCTATTAAAATTGGCCAGGTGAAAAGCAGCAGGATTTTTTACTGCTTGAGGAAGTATTCTAGCCATCTGCGGTTACTCACTTGAGTCGACAAGACTAGAAAGTAGAAAACTAGAGAACAACGTATTGCTACTTTACCACAATGGTGATTAGGTCATCATAAGGAATGACCATACTTGACTAGCAGTTTTAGACTTCATCTACCCCAATGGGGCGAACACACGACAAGACATTCGGTAGTTTGTTAAGGAGACTTTGTTCGACGGCAAATCCCCTGTTTATCGGAAGCGTCGACTCAAGTGTCTACGACGCGTTGTAAGTAATTTGTGCTGTTGTACTTGCGCAATTTCGCTGTCGAGCTGAGCACTTGACAGCAGTTTGTAGGCTGTAAAAGTGGGCACATCATTTGTGCTCTGCTGAAGCTGAGTGTCATTCCAGCAGTATCTGAGTGCATCAAAAACGACTTGAAGCTCCCAGTATACTGTGGCTGGGATTACACCAAAGATCACGTTTGTCCCATGTTTGTCCGTATGATAGTGTATCAGGTCTTCACGTATAGCTTGGGGATTCGACCTGAAGACTGCATAAAGTGAAAACAGGTAGTTGGTAAGTATTTAAGGTCAAGTATGCTTGAATGTATTTTACCTTCTAACTTGTTTTTGAAAAGTTTGATCAGGGCACTGTTGATCCTTTGTGTTCGCCATAAAAATAAAAAAATACTCCGATTGAGGGCATCGCAACTGTGATGTATGCCCACCGACCACACGGTTTTAAGTTCTAGCCCCGTTTATCACGGTCGTTTTTATCTGACAGTATCTAGCTCTCCCGCGGGCTTGCATTGCACATGGATGCAAACGTCATGTGACGTGCTGAAAGTGTGGGGTTAGTATTTCAATGGACCCCTGGCCGTTGTGCTTTTCACTTGGATCTAAAAATATGGTTTAATCTACTTCATTTCCTGGAAACATGTGCCTTGATTAGGTAAGTGCTGCGGATACCGAGACTCTCTTATCAATGGCAAGAAAATCGGCTTTCCATAGAACCGTTTTGATAGCGCTCAGCTTCTAACCTGATCTATATATATGTATTAGATTAGAAGGTGAGCGCTTTATATATATATATATATATATATATATATATATATATATATAAGGATTTACTCTCATGTACCGTTTGTAAAATTGCGAGAGCGGAACTAAAAATAAAGCAAAAATCTCTCGCTGGAGCATGAACAAATGGTACATCATCTTGGCTGCTTTTCGTACCTTGGGTTAGCTCAAGTTTATGGGTGTCACCTGAATCATCTACGGCTGATTTCCCCCGTCTCGGGTGGTTTTAAGCTGGACCTGATAAATTTACTGTTTTTTATCACATCTCTTCGACAGCTTGGTGTTCGCGTTCACCTTATGTCCTGGGCCCCACGCCAAAGGTATGACTGTTAGAGCCACCAACACTTTTGTAATGTACAAGGCAGTGATAACACGTAATCATGGTTAGTGGCTACCGTCTCCCAAACTAATCCGTCTTTTTTAGTCGGGATTGATGCAGAGGTCCATGTTCTTTCAATTGACAGAGGAAATTTCCCGGATCATATTCACTGACCGTCAGTAGGCATCTGCCGTGTATTATGGTGTCTTGGGCGACTCGACCCATGCCCCTTTCTCTGACTGTGGTTCTGTTGTGGAGCAATCCGGCTTGTTTTGTGGTGGTCAAATTTCGTTTATCAATTCTAAGTCGGTGGCCGCACTCTGTAGTTGTGAGGTAGCAATCAGCACGTCAGCCAGATCCTATTAGATAATAGACTCTGGTTGCATTTTTTGCACTAGTTATCACTACATTGTATACTTGTAAGGTTCTTTGGTTATTCATTTCCCAGTTCGATACGCCACGAAGCCCACAGCCTGATGACGAACACATGTAGCAGTTGACCTGACTTACGCTGCTACCCTGACCTATACTTCTACCTTGACGTGGTGGTCGAGCTTGTGTGCTGTATTGATCCGGCAGGCTATGGTGACCAGGACTTCGGTCCTTCCATGTGCAACCTTGCCAGAAAGACCGAATGGGAGTAGTCAGATCGAAAGCAATTGCACTGGGAATAGTATGTCGTACTACTGATCGCGTGAGAGCGCTTAGGTAGCGAGGCCCGATCCCATGGACATACAGCGGAACAATTTTTATGGTTGCAACACTACTGTTTCCTTTATCAGAACGAAGAGGGTTAGAAAATCTACCCTCAAACAGAGCACTCCGATCGTCAAACGGTTGAATATGGTAGTAAAACATCCGGCATTAGCCGGAATGTTGTAGCTTCGAGTATATTCACTGCGCGCGGCGGTGCACTGAATCGGATATCGATGTCTTATTCACTTCGCCCTCTGTCTGGGCATGCTCCTCACTTCCAAGTGGTTCAGACTGTTGGGTCATTGGCTCCCGGTGGTGTCCCTCAAGTAAACCCAGTATCCTGTTGTCCCGTAGGTCAAACTTTTGAGTTGGCGGCTCTGGCTTGCTCCCCAAATCAACCCCGTTTCGCAACATAAACGACCTGGAAGTGTCAGAACCTACCTTGATCCCAACAGAGATATTATTCACCCATCTAGAACTTCTCTTGTTTTGCCTTCCAAGTTTTCTACCCTCCATATACTTTCAGGCGACAGTCGTTTTCTGAAGCCAAGATAACTGGTGAAAATGGGCGTCTTCAGTGTCTGTTCGACAAGTCGATTAGCAAGCTGCTCTAGGAAGTGCTCAAGTTTTGAGCTTGTTGTGTGCTTCGCATCGGAGACACTAGTCTACGATCCTAGCACCGTCACCCAGTTGAGCTCACCTCTGGATAACTATCGATCCAAGCACTTCTGTCTCAGGGTTTCTGGTGACGCCGAAACTGAATCTGTTGGCCAAGTTCCGTAGCACAGCAATGTTTGCTTGATTCTGAGGCAGACTAACCATTCAGAAATCATACTGGCGGGTAGGTCGACTGTTCAGGTTGATCGTCTTTCTCCGGAGTAGAAGCGGCTCGGAGGTGTGTTTCGTGTCCAGGCACAACGCACTGGCAGTGGCGAGACTGCTACAGCTGTGCACATTCCACGATCTGTACATTTCGAGCGCCGCACCCCAACATAGAAAGAGGCATTGCGTTACATGGAGATTGTGTGCTTCACAGGCGTGGACATAACTTGGTTGTCTAGCAGTCAGTTACATGTGACGCCGCTCTGTTAAATACTGTTGTGTCTCCTGGACCAACCGCCTGGACTCGGACCGTGCTGTTACTCATGCCCGTTTTGTTTTGTCATTTACCGAGAGTACATACGCTGTAAATCTAAGAAATTCACCCAGGATTTGAGTGCGAAGAACGCATATGGGGAAGCACTGGTGAATAAATTGCTCAGTTTCAATCAGATGGAAGAACTTAAGGAGCGCTGGTAACAAATCGCAGCAGGTATGAAAGCATGCCGTGAAGGGGTGTTCCGAGGGAGCTGTTCATTTGCGACAGAACTGGGTTTCGATCATACCGATATGCCTCACAAACGAGTTTCGCTCGATCCACCTGTTTCTTGAGTACTGTGGCGACGGTCGAGAACTTAAACGCAATCTGACTAGAAGCTTGTACAGACTGTGAACACCAGTTGGTCGAACGGCCGCAAGAGGCGGAAAGAGCTTTTTATCTGGGAATAACAAAGGGGTTTCTTTCCTGATTCGTGGTTGTACTGGCAGTTGAGTCTTCGCCATAATCATCAGCAGCCAAGAGCATGACCAGAAGGTACTGCGGATTGGGCTGCCGCTCACCTCCACAGTGGCGTGGAATATCCCAGAAGAAAACGTTGCTAAGAAGGTTAAAAATTGATAACAGAAAACCAAGTGGGAGAACCGGAAACTGTGTGGATACAGGTGCGCCATTGATTGTAGCACATCGCCATCTCGAATAGCGTTTCTAACCAGCGATTTCAGTGACCACGAGAACCACAGTCAGGCAGGTGACACCTACTCGCTTTGCTCAGTGGAGCAGTCGGCGTATTCATACTTAGTGACTACGTTCTTGCCTGACCATCACGCGGTTTCACCCAACTGTTGGTGGTCTCTGTATATGATGTCCGGCATTGTAGACAATGAGATGGCAGGCGGAGTCACCGTCATCATCATCACAGACAGCAATACATTAATGGTTCACATCGTTGCTTAACTGCCACACAACCACGAAGAAGGAAGAAGGCAAACCATGTACATCAACGTGCCTACACCTTGCAAACAAACAGCCGAGCTGTAGGTGAAGGTAAGGCGTCATCAGCATGAAAGCCTCCTTACGGTTTTCAGTGCCCCCTGTCATTAAATCCACTCAACTCAGTCAAATTGGCCAAACATCGGAGACATTCACGCCACTGAGGTCTGTTAGCTGCCGTCTCGTCTAACGTCTCAAGCCACCGACTCTGTGAGCTACGAGGACCCCAGCCCGGGGGACGAGCCAGATCTACAGCGGCCATACTCTTCGCAAACGACTTCGTTTATCTACATTCGGTTATCAACTGTCCACCTCACACCTCGTGCCAGCCGGCCGCAGCGTCGGCAAAGGGTGCTTGCTGTGGCAGGTGAGTAGCTGGCATCCTTAATACATGGCGTAACCATCTAAGTCTGTGTAAATGTAAGGATCGAATGAAAGAACTCGTTTGACAATCACTACCAAAATCCTGCTTTCTAACCTCCTCGTTGCTTATTCGCTGATGTCACCAAATTCCGGCGATTGAAAGCAGACACCGGTGATCGAATATCTGATAACGGTTCACGTCTTCCACCCTGAGCGGCCAAGTTCCGCTGCCGTAAAGTAATACGGACCTCATCATTGTCTGATACACGCGACCTTTAAGCTTCAGGTGCCTCAGATTAGCGAATACCGTCCTAGCTTTACATATACCCATTTCTGCTTCATTCCTTACATCTCTGCTTCCACCTCTAATGCGGATTCCCAGGTAAACAAACCAGTCAGCAACCTCTATATTTTCCTTATCTAACAGTAAATGTACGTTGTCACAGCAGTCTTGCAGAGGCAGTGCATTTTGCGACTACAAAGCGCATTCCGAAGTACTTAACAGAATGCGAAATATCGCTTATCGTTGTTTTTGCTCCCTGCTCCAATTGCCACAACAAACTGGCGCCACATGTAACTGACCTCCATATGAACGAGCTGCGTCATCATCGTCATAGACAGCAATATATCAATGCGAACCACTGATGCTTAACTAACACACAGCCATGAGGAGTAAGAAAGGCAAACGCTCTCCAGGTAAAGAATGAAAAAAGGGGAGGAAGGCACCTAATAACTGAAAATAACTACGTCTATATTCAAACATTCAACATCAAAGTACCTACACCCTGCAAACAAACAACCGAGCTGCAAGTGAGAGTAAGGCGTCATCAGCGAGACAGCTTTCTCACGGCTTTCACTGCCCCGCGTCATCAAATGCACTCGCTTCACAGACAACTCGGTCAAACAACGACAACATTCACGCCACTGAGCTCGATTAGCCGCCATCTCACCTAGAGTCTCCAGCCACCGACTCTGAGTCGCGAGGGCCTCAGCCCAGGAGACAAACACGACCCACAGTGGCCAACCCCTCGGTGAACGACTTCATTTACCTACGCCAGGTCACTGTCTGTCCACCTCGTACCTTACACCAGTCGGTCGCAGTCTCAGCGAATAGTGCTTGGTGTGGAAGACGACTAGCTGGCATCCTTAATACTTGACCTAACAATCTAGGCCTGTGCAAACGTAGGGATTAAACAAAGGAACTCGTCTGACAATCACTACCAAACACCCGCTTCCTAACCTCTTCGTTAATTACACGCTGGTGCCACCCGATACGAGCGATTGAACACAGACAGTGGTGGTCAAATACTTGACGACGGTTCACGTCTTCTACCCTGAGCGGCCAGGTTTCGATGCCGTAAAGTAATGCGGCCCTCAACGTTGTCTGATACCCGCGACCTTGGTTGCCTTAGATTAACAAACAACGCCCTAAACTTACAGACAAGCATTTCTACTTCATTCCCTACACCTCCGCCTCCACCGTTAATACAGATACCCAGGTACACAAACCGGTCAACAACCTCCATGACATCATTATCTAACATTAAATTCACGTAATCGCAGCAATCCTGCGGAAGCACTTTGCATCTCGACGCGAAATAGCGTCCAGCATTGCTTGTACTACATGAAAGTTATCAAACAGAAACACCTTGTCGTCAGCATAATCAAGATCAGTCAGTCTTTCACCAGGTAGGAGGTGCACACGGACATCTTGTGAGTGCCGGAGACAATCCTCCATTATTTCGTCCATGACACAATGGAAAAAATTGCTGAAGTCGATAGCCTTGACACTGCTCGTGGTACTGAAAATATCAGGCATTTTAGCAACTCTAAAAGTGTTTACCGATCCATCGAATCGGACGTACCTTTATAGTCGAGAAATACGGTGACTTGACCGGCGGTACACATGACGTTACTCCAGAATTTGACGAAGATTAAAAATAGGACCCGTACGTCCCCGCCCAGGACGAAACGTTGCCTGTTCTTCCCTAATGTTTACCTTCCGAACTGCACTGAGTCAACGAAGTATAATTTATGCCAGAATCCAAGAAACGATTGGGGTCAAACTAATTCCCCTATGGTTTTCGCAAGAACCCCTGATACCTTTCCTGAATATAGGGACTATTGTCGCGTGACCACAACACAGAGGGATGGTCTCCGTCGTCCGCACAAGTTGAAACAACCGATTCAAGGTCTCTGCTAACGCCTCCCTACCTTCTTTCAAAAGTGCCGATACGAGGTCATCTGGACCACTAGCCTATTAAGTTTGAGAGCGGAATTGCATTTGCAGGCCTCAGTCTCAGTGGGTAGTTCCAACCCTATCGATCAGGATGCTACAATACAAGTTTGTGGCGGTAGCACAGCAAAAGTAGGAGACCACCTGAATCGACCCTCGAAGTGTTACTCCCACTGATTTAACCTTCTTATTACAGATGGGTGTACCATCTATCTTGCTAATAGCTTCGTTGAGAGACAATCGCCTGGGACCAGTAGCACGGATAAGCCTAAACAGTTTGCTGGTGTTCTCTGAAGCAAACGCGGTTTCCATTTCCTTGACTTTTTCCACTAACTAAGCCTCAAGATCAGCCTTTAGACTACGTTTCAGTTTCCTTTGGGTATCTCTCCTAGTCTTGTTGTATGGACCACCAGTGGCTTCTAACAACTCCGAGATCCAATGACTGTTCAACCCATGTACCCCGGGTGCCACATACTAGAGTATGTGCTTCCCGAATGGTCTGTGAGGTTTGCGTCGCGCGGCTGTTAGGATCTTCGAAGTGAGAACCACTAAGCCTGATTTCTGAACCGATTTGGTACTCGTGTTTTACCGATGGTAAAGCCACTTTCTCAACAGCCAACCGTTGCTGTCGGTGGGGTCCCTGTTCAGCAAAAGTAGGAATGAAACGGTAACGTACCAACGCATAATCTGAATCCTAATACGTGCTACAATAAGAACGACTGTCCTGAATGGAACCCCGCCACCTATAACGAAACTGTGGTCTATCTGAGACCAGGTTTGCTTCGAAGAAGACAGGCGCCAATCACAACAGTGACGTGTACGATGCCTAAAACCGATGCTTGCTAAAAATGGCTTGTGATGGGCGCACAGCTGCAACAGTCGCCTGCCATTATCTGATCGATGTGATGCTGTCCCAAACCGGATACCTAGACGAGAATCAGCCTCACCAACGTGGCCGACTTGGGCGTTAATATTTCCGGCTAGACTGACCATATCAGAACCATGTGTCGACCTAAGGAGTCGCTAGATCTGAGTAAGACGCGTCCTTGACGCCGACTTCATTGCAGTCAGCTCGAGCATGAGTAGACAATGAATAGATTTCTGAAACTGTTGCGTCTACGGCTGGCCTTAACAGAATCCGCCAAGCGGACAGCACCAAGTCTGCTGTTAACTGGAATCCAATCGATCACTGAGGACTATATTCATTCCAGTCTGACCGGTTACGGCCACCATAGTCACTTGAAGTGTATAACCAGTAACGGGCAGACAATGTGGGTAGTGTTAGTACTGTTAGTTCCATACGTCGACTACTGTCCTGGATTCCAGTCTCCGAAATGCACCAGACATCGATACGCAACGAGTCCAACGTTCGTGCGAGAGCGGCCTGTGGACCTCTTTTTGATGGTGCGAACGTTGAAAGCACCTATATTAATTCGCACTCTAGATCTAAGCAAGGGACGAGGAAAGTCTGAGGCTGACTTGTAAGGGACTTACAGGCAGTGTTACTGTGGTTGGTAATACCCGTTGTGGGACCTGCAGAGTAATTACCAGAAATGGGGGTTGGGAGGGGCCTGAGAGCTAAGTTTGATAGGACAGTGGGGAGGGGTCAATAGTAGCATGTTTTCACCTGTCTACCTTGTTGTATGTAGCAGATAGGGCGATCCGGTTTATACCGCGAGACGGCTGATGCATTATCGAATTACTGATGCGGTTATTTACGGTTTGTTCCGGAATATACTCCGACGAAACGCCACATTGTTCACGCGATCAGTTCACTTAGTGGGGCTGATTGGTGCACACAACGACGACCAAACGCAGCAAGTCTGTTGATCGAGTCATTGTAAGTTAGACCATATGCGAAAAGGACGGTTCACCTGTTATCAATCAATCACGCCGACTTGAGAGGTAGGCTGAGCATTGTTAAGAACGGTTCGGCTGACCTCATTCTGACCACGTGGACGACGGGACCTAAAGTCTCAGTTATTTCGTTCCAGACGGCCCTCTGTCCGAAGCAGAAGTGACTCTGGAGCTGAAGTTATTGAAGCGTAACGAGGCTACTGGACCAGATCTCTCCTCTCCTGTTTTCAAGTTTGGTGGGCAGAAGGTTAATATTCGAACTGACTAAACTCCTCCGGACGATTTGGGAAACTGAACAGATGCCACATGATTGATGTCTGTCAACAATGATTCCCGTTTTCAGAAAGGGAACCCGAAGTGTATGTGACAGCCACATAGGCATCAGCGTAGTGTCTGTTGCGTCCAAATTACACGCTGACTTTATACTACGTCGGTTCACTAAGACCAGTGGAAGTCAGATATTTGGAGAACAGGCAGGATTCCGATCCGGTCGGGAGTGTGTTAATCACATTTTCACCCTGCGACGGGTCTTTGTGCATCGTGACCTTTGTAAGCAGCCGTCGGCCGTAGTATTTTTAGACTTAAAGTAGACTTTCGATTCAGTTGCTTGTGACGTTTTCTGGAAACTTCTTCTCAAGGGAGTGACGGTGAAAAACGTGAACCTGTTGAGATCACTGTATATCCACTCTGCAAACAGAGTGTAAGTTTGTGTGCAACTATCCCGCTCTTTGATCACTTTTAGTGGTATTCGTCAGGGGTGTCCGATTTACCTCCTTGTTCACCCCTGTCATGGATGACATTTTGAGGGCTGCGCTTGAGGAGTCCAGTGGGCTTAGTGTTGATTTCATCCTGGCGCTCGGTTGACCGATCTGGAGTATGCAGGTGAAGTTGTCTTAGCCGCTCTACCGAGGACATGCAGACCATGTTGAACAAAGTGAATGATTGTGCTGGTTTGTATGGCATGCGCTTTGCGTCTTCAAATTACAAAGTGCTGCTTCGAGACTGGGGTATTTCCACTCCGTTGCAAGCAATCCACTTGAGAATGTAGACAGTTTCACATACTTGGGTAACACTATCTCGTCAGCCTGTAATGTTGCTGATGAGATTTCAGCGAAGATAGCAAAGTCACGAGTTGTCTTTGCCAGCCTGTGTCATCTAAGACACCGAAAAGACGTTCAGTTATCGTTAAAAGGAAGGTCATATAGCGCTTGCGTACGTTCTGTTTTGCTCTGTTATTCAGAACCGTGACCTGTTCGCAACGGTGATGTCAGCAGATTTCCGCGTTTGGCCATCGTTTTCTGCAACAGTTTGCCCTATCAAGTGAACCGATCGCGTGAACGATGTGGCCGTCCGCCGGCGCGTATTCCGGAACGCTCGAGATATTCAATCAATCGGCCAGCTACCCACGTTACACAGCCTACGTTTGTTATGTCACATACTCCACATGTCATCTGATTGACTGCAATGCCGGACATCATATACGGAGACCACCAACAGTTGGGTGAAACCGCGTGATGGTTAGGCAAGAACGTAGTCACTAAGTATGAATACGCCGACTGCTCCACTGAGCAAAGCGAGTAGGTGTCACCTGCCTGACTGTGGTTCTCGTGGTCACTGAAATCGCTGGTTAGAAACGCTATTCGAGATGGCGATGTGCTACAATCAATGGCGCACCTGTATCCACACAGTTTCCGGTTCTCCCACTTGGTTTTCTGTTATCAATTTTTAACCTTCTTAGCAACGTTTTCTTCTGGGATATTCCACGCCACTGTGGAGGTGAGCGGCAGCCCAATCCGCAGTACCTTCTTGTCAGGCCCTTGATTGTTAATGACAGTGATAGAAGTAGTAGTAGTGCCGACTGGGCGGTATTGGTGCAATCCCTGACTGGCTAAGCGTTCAGAAACTCCAGAAAGGGCCAGCCAGTGACGTGAATGTTGTCATTGTTTGACCGAGTTGTCTGTGAAGTGAGTGCATTTAATGACGCGGGGCAGTGAAAGCCGTAAGGAAGCTGTCTCGCTGATGAAGCCTTACTCTCACTTGCAGTTCGGTTGTTTGTTTGCAAGGTTTGGGCACCTTGATGCTGAATGTTTGAATATGGACGTAGTCATTTTCAGTAGTTAGGTCCCTTCCCGTCCCCTTCTTTTTTCCTTCTATCCTATATATATGGGGTTTGCTTTTTCTTCATGGTTGTGTGGCAGTTAAGCATTGGTGTGAACCACTGATGTATTGCTGTCTATGATGATGATGATGCAGGCATCTACCAGTACGCTGGATAGGCCAGCGGAGTACACCTGTTCAGACTGTGGCCAGATCTCTAAACCGAACACTGGCTTGTCAGCGCATACACGTATGCAACGACGCGGGAATCGTCCAGAACAGGAAGTAGACACCTAGCCTGCCACTGTCTCTGATTGGTTAGACTGTCACCGCACCTTTCCCACCAAAAGTGGTCTCAGTCAACACAGAAGGCACGCACATCTCGGCGAACTCAACCGTGAGTAACTCGCATACATAAAATCCGTCGGAACAAATTAGTCTCGGCAAGAATCGGCTTCTCTTCTTAAGTGTGCCGCTGCACTGGCCTCGTCGTACCCCACTCGACTCGAACTTCATCATCGGTTCCTGTCACATTTCCCAGGTTATACTTTGGAGAGCATCCGGACGTGTCTACTTGCACTAAATTGGCAGAGGAACACTGTCCCCATTTGCCAATCCGGCCACCGTCTTGCAGACTAACATGACGTCGGAGAATGGGCCCCAAACCGCCGTTCACCATAGCGGTGGCCTTTTTAATGAGAAAAACCGAAAAATTACATGTAGGTGAGTTTTGGGCTGAATATAAGAACTAGGAACGTTTCGGATGCGGTCGCCCCGATGACTGCAGCACACTGCCATTTGGGAGTTTTCTTAGCGAGTTATGTAGAGGACCACGAGGTTTCCAGACAGGCAGGCGACTTCTATTCACTCTGCTAGAAAAAAATGTAGTCAAAGGCTAGGTCATTGTCTTACCATCCTTCGGTTTTACCCAACTGTTGATGGGTCCGGTAAATAGTGTCCGGTGCTCCACACACTCGACGGATATACGAAGTACGTGGCCATTGCGTGGCAGGCTGTTCATTCACATCAGTTGATTAGTTGAATCTGTCTTATTCTGCCACCTTAATGCTGTGGGCAGGCGTGCAAACTGCTTCGGTCCGGAGGTCTATGCTGACTAAGTCTAAAACTCTCTGGTTTGCATACTGCGTAAGAGTGCTCGGATAGGGAGACACGATCCGATAATCACACACCAAAACCATTTTTATGACTTCTGTCTTGCTGTCTTCCAAGTAAAAACATGTTGGAGAAAGCATCCTCCAAGAAAGCACTGTGACCACTTAAGGGGAAGTGGTGGTTGTCAGTGTACTATGCAGCACGTTTAAATTCTGACGTTCAAGTAGGTTCACCTTGATTTGGCGCACCTAACTGAGGTTGCACTGATCAAAGTGTCCTTTTTGTGCTCGTATAAATGTTATGCATTAATTATAAGAGTATTGCTCCCAACCAGCATGTACCTTGGTGAATTATGTGAATGCCAGTACTTTAGTTTAGTGGATGACTTTACAGGGGTGGGAGGCCAACCGCGACGACGTTAACGAAAACCGGTCAGGAGGTCTCGTCACATACTAGCAAGCATTCGCTGATATGCGTGTGCACGAGTTAGTACAGTGTATGAACAAAAACTCCTAACGGCTAAATGACGTTTAGAAGCTTTGCTGTCTGGATGAACAACAAAGCATTTTTATATCACCAGCTAAAGTTCCATTAATAATAGGTTGGTGATCAGAAAAGTTCCGGAGCTGTCGTACTAAGGTTGGGAGCAAGCAGTTGCTAATCGGAATTTAAATAGTGTCGAGATGAGCAATTAACGAACGCTCAACTCAAAAGAGAAACAGTATAAGAAACATAAACCACCTTGCGATACTCGGAATTAGGGACTTCGAATAGCCCTAGGAATTGTACTTGAATTGAAACCTTCCACGCAAGTAAGAAGGAGAAGACCTGGTACTGGTAACAGTAAGCAGTTGTTATTCATGAGTTGAGAAGCCGAATTTATGGATGTACAACAGTATTAAAGAAATCACAGCCTGTCATCGGCTGATCTCATTAGCACATGCAAAATCATAAACTGTATGTTAATTGGTGGAGTACGGAACAGATGAATTTGCTAATAACGGAAGGCACAACACTTAGACCGTACGTCCAATCCTTATGTTGTATCTTTAACGCGATATTTGGATTGGCTGTTTGTCAGATCTTCTGTTGTGTCGGGGTTTGGATAATCGGTGAATCGAGATTTCCACCACACACCGTCACTGCAGTTAAAACACAAGATGGCTCGACCAAAATCAAAAAATGTAAATTGAAGATCTCAATAAAATCCATCACATGATGACTGTTCGCTGTCACACAATCGTAACTTCACGGACTAGGTGGAAAAGCTACATGCTGAGAACGACCATCATAGAAGTACATGTCATAAGAGCACCGAAAACACCTGTATCGAATGAAATGTCACATGAGACGGATCAAAAACTGTACTGGGCTGGACGCGGTTTGAGGGAACCGTAAAGTATGTGGTCATTGTTATTCACAGTGGTGCGTTGTGAATTTGACGAATTGGAAAAAGCAACAGGCATGACAGCGTGGTAAGGAATCCCCGTTCCCCATAAAGCTACAGACTTTACTTACGGTAGTCACTAGTGACACTATCTTGGTGGGTTCATTATTTGTGCACGCTATGGTTTGCAATTGCTTCGTGTGTTGATAACCCAAGAGTCAGGAGTTGTCAGGTCGACTGGAACGCTTCAGTCGATGAACTTCGACGGTTTACCCTCAGTGATGTAGTCTAGGTTTTGAACAAATGGGGCCGTGTGCCTTAACCTAATGACGTCACTGGGTCGAACCTACACTTGCTTTTATTGCCTCTGATTTCAGAATAGGATCAAAAGAACACCCTTCCCGGCCTCAACTGAAGTTGTATGATCTGTTTTGATGTAAATCTCCACCAAATGTAAATATGTACTATGTCGCTGATTCAGTATTGTGGTTATACATTGAATAAGAAGTTCGGAATTTGGTAGAAATTGGAGCAAGTGAACTGGAACATCACAGACACTGGAAAATCAGGAAAAGATTATGCAAATTTTACGCAAGGCGGCATTAGATACCTCCATGGAGTTTTTAATGAAGGTAGGTGCCTGATTAGAAGACCTTGCAGTAAGCAAAGATTTCGTAATGTTGTTCCTCTTAATTGTTGGTGGCAACCGTGTAACTGTCGGAATTCCGAGTATTCTTGTACGTGAACCTAACTGCCAGTGTACGTGTGTTGAACTGAGTTCTATGGTATAGGGATCACTTGATCGCTCGTGCTGTCGGAGTACGTGGTCTGTGACAAAGAGATCCGCAAAATCGGTAGGATTGTAACCTGTGTTCTGTGCAAAATTCAAGACCGCTCATCCTGTGGATGGGTTACGCCTTGGGTTTACTAGAAGTCTGACTTGTGTGCGCAAGCCTCAAGAGAAAGAGTGCACCACACAGCCTGTTACCCAATAAGCACCCGGACTATGGCCTTGCGAAAGATACACCACATATTCCACCCTGCAATACTGACTCTGAGAACAACTACCAGTCGGAAAAGACTTACAGAGCCGACCAAGGCGAGTGAGCACCTGCCGCTCCTACATCTGGATGACGGTATATATGTTGATAACACGACGCACACCATTCAGTAAACATTCAGACCCGAGACTTATTTTGTTGGCTCAAATAATACTTCACCTTCTGCTTACCATAGACACTCAGGCAGACGTTCGCAACCAAGCTGCCCAAAACTTAAGACATCAAGCGCAACCACAGATGACACACTTTGCTGAACTGAAAGATGAGGAGCAGAGAAAAATGCGGTCCACTGACATTGACGGACGCTGTAAATTGAATATCACAGATACCAACATCAACATACTTAGGATGATACCACCAAACAGGCGCATGGATGTGTATCGATCGGTGGCTATATTCGATCTGGCTGAAAGTAGTTCAGCAATGCTAACCAATTGAGAAGAGCGTGACAGGAAAGAATTCTTAAAATTTCCTAGCCAGTTAGGTTAACCCGATATCTCCTCAAATCGACTTCGAAGGCTACAATAAAGCTCTGACCTTAAGTACATTCTTGTGCATGGACAGATCTCAACTTCGCGGATCGCTTGAGTATAAACGAAAGGCTGCACATCAAATAAACGACTAACACTCAGTTAGGAGCCAACTGCCCAAGTAAATTCCATAGGAGAATGCAAATTGTCCGAACGTTGACCGGTATATATATATATATGAATATAAGTATATATATATAAGTATATGTATAAAATCACCACTCCAATCATCAGCAGTGTTTACCTTTCTTGGCGATTTGATCTTGCATGTGACAGCTCGTTATTTTCTATCGATAGCTCTTCTGTAGCTTCTGACTTGACGGCAAATTTCTGATTACGTAATAGCCAGATGGTCTGGCAGTGGTGAACCATCTTCACAGGTACGATACATCGTGCTTCATTACGATATTGACCACGAAACATTCCATCGAATGTGGTCCTCATTACACACGAGTATCCCGCTCAGCTTCTGGTTGGGTGTTCAAGGATAATGCAGGACGTTGGATTAGGCAAGAATGACCAGTTTTCCTCTTGTAAGGTGAGTAAACCTTAAGGTTGAAAAATATTCCCGCGACACTGTAGAAGTCCGTTAACGGGATGAAGTATACTTTAACTGTGGTTATTGCTGGTGTTATTGAGGACATTTCAATAAATCGGGTAGTTAGAAATGATCTTATTAATTTCACACTTAGAAATAACTGGACCTACTCCCAGTAATAACAGTAGTAGCAGGCGACAAACCACTCTCACGTTCAACGCTGAAGACTGATTGAATAAGACAAAAGATATTTACTGGTTTACACTCTTTTCTGGCTACATGCAAGCATCTTCCCAGAATACTAACCAATTATGGTTGGGTGGCTTGATAGCGATTGGTTTGTTCTATAAATGAATGTTATACTGAACGCAATAATAGAAAGCGATGGAAACAGCTCACTAGGCAGCACAGATATGGTTCAGTTCCTACCAGTACCATTGATCACTGGACCTTCGGAAATTAGAGAAAGCCTGCAATGCTAAGGTAAACCTGACTTTCTTTGGACACTTATCGAGTAAATCCTTGGTTAAGCCACAACGAGTTAAAAACCAATATTGTAAAATCATAGTGAAAAATTTATATATGTATATAATGTTGTGTCATCTGACATCTGATGTTATATATATATATATATATATATATATATATATATGTATATATGTTCGCCTCTAGGTCTCCACTCTTTCAACTTTCGTTTCGGCGTCAACGACGCTTACGCAGTGACTGCCTATATCCATGTGTCACCTTTCGTTTTTGCCCGCGTGACCACCATGATCCATGTTGACCTCGTGACTTGTTTGAACTTAGTGGCGCCATGGTTGTTATCTAGGGTCGGCTAATTTGTGTTCGTTCGCACGTGTACGCCGCTGCTTGGCTCTCTTTCACATGTCAGTCCGTCGGAGACATCGGGTCGTGTATATCAAGTCAAAATATTCATATGGTCCTGCACGACCTTTGCCATTCACTAGAGCTGAGTTTAGCTTGTGTGTTATTTGGATGCCCAGTGCTAGCAGCATTCTTTGCGCTGCTTCAGATATGCCATGAATATATGGCACCGTTATTCGCGTTCTATGTCCTTCCTGTGGGCTCCCTGATAGATGGATTTATGAAACGACTGGAGTATCCACTGAACAACTTGAACAACTTTTCTGGTTCTTGTCTTCTAAGCTCGGATGAACCGAATTGTCTGTCTGCACGCTGGAACGATATGTGTATGTAGCTTCTAACGTGGTAGGTTGGATGGTTGTTTCTAAGCCTGAGAATGATGTCTGTTGTTGTCGATTTGCAATAAACATTAGCTTCAAGTTTGTCACCAGATTTTTTTATAACCGGCACACGGAGGAACAGTGGACTTGAATTTGTCTCTTCTTCACTGTTGTACGTTATTCCGTTCACCGTAATACTTAGGTAACTGTGAAATTGGTCAAGCAGAGTCCGAGGTAAAACGACGAATGTGTCATTCACATATCGAAGTCACACCTTAGGTTTCAACATCTGAAAGACTCCAGATTCAAAATGCTTCATTACAGAGTCCTCTAGCAATCCCAGTGTAGGTGAGCCCGTTAATGTGCCTTCCTTCTGCAGTTAGATTCGGCTGTCACGTACCTTCATCTCTATGCAGAGCTTCATTAACTGAATCAATTCTAGGGAAATATTCGTCCTACTGCGGAAACTGTCGTTCTTACTTACCAGTATCTTCAAACTTTCTATCGTAGGCCTCTTCGGTATATTGGCGGAAAGCAGTGAAATATCAGAGGAAACTAGTGCGCCGCCTCATTTTAACTTCAAGCTCCTAATCTGCATCAGGAAACCAGGTGTACTGTCTGCGTCATGATTATTTTGAGTTAGACGTGATAAAATTTGGATTAACTTCGGAAAAATTGCTTTACGATAAAAGCCGATATATTTGTCTTGAAGTAAGCAAACGGTAACTTTTCTTCCAGAACTGCAATGTATATGGCCGGACAATTGTTTTCAAGTCGCTTGAAAATACAAACGACAGTAGTATCTATTCTAACAGATAAACGCGGATGATAGCACAAACTGTACACTGATATGTATGAGATTCATGAGGACGTGCAGATGTTATATAACAAGAAGAGTGAGGGACGTAGACTAAAAAGAGTGGATAAGATCGGCGAATGGCCGACGATGATGGCGGATGGGAGGTCATAAAGATTAAAAAGTGTGTCGAATGGTACCTCCGTTGGAAAGATTTCGGTCTATCATGATTGATCATAAATTTCCCTTGGAAACGATGCGTTCTTCCTGCAAAAAGATGTGGTTCCTCATTCGAGGTGCACACCCTTATTTAGTTCAGCATAGACCGCATTAGTTGTCGTACACTACCATCTATCTGGTTGCAGCACACCTTCGCTACAATTGGCGTCATCCGGGCTGGGGACACGTGCGAGTGTCCGAAGCAAATAATTTAGCAAGTAAAAGTTTCACTGCGTAAAAATTTGAAACATTCTTTTCCCGTCAAAAGTTTAGATAAAGAATACAGTAGGTTGATATTGAACGATTTATGTCCGGACAAATTTCGCTGCATCTTTACGAGTGCATACTACAGACCATTTGTGTGTTCAGAAACAACTGTTTGTAGGGTTATCGCTACCGTGGTAGTGACAGTGATTGTGCACTTTGACAATTGGCTTCCTCTGGTATCTTGTTCGCTTTCTCATACTGATATACAAATGGTCTGTAGTATGCACTCGTAAAGATGCAACGAAATTTGTCCGGACATAAATCGTGCAATATAAGCCTGCTGTCTTCTTTATTAAAAAGTTTCACTACTCATTAATTCCTAGTAGCTCAATGCATTTACCTAAAGTGGGTGAATTACTACGTGCTTGGCAGTGTGGCCTGGCCACGCCTCGAGTGGTGAGGGGTGAAATACAGTCATCGTAGCCCGTGATAACAGGAATGCTCAAAGTACACATACTAACACAAATATAGCCTTCCCCAAGTTTCACGGGACTTACAGACGTGTTGCTAGGGCTGTCACGTGTTGATGAGTGCCCGGAGAACGTATTTACCATTCCCTGATTCGTGATGCTTAACTCTCAACAGCCTGTAGTAGGTACCAGAAGGTGTTCTATTCCCCCAGTACCCCAAGGTCACAAGAGATGGGTAGCGCTCTGATAGGTTTCATTCAAAGCATCGCTTCCTACAATAAAATCTTGTCTTCTATCTGCTGTTATCAGATAATGATCTGATAAATTAGTAGCTTGCACGTTCTCAGAGTTGTGTACAAATCGAAATAGTACAGCCGTCAAATAAAAAAACCCGTAAAATTCCCTACTATTGCGGATATGGTTTCTGGCTTCTCTGAATGAGTACACCCGACTTTGTCGTGTACATTATGTAGGCTCAACATGAAGGAGATTAGCAGAAGGCGTCATTCTATTTGATCATTCATTCTATGTACAGTATTCATCACCACTCTAGACGTAGGCTTCATTTTTACACGCAGGACACAGCCTGGTCACACAGTTTCTCAGGTGACCAAAGATTAACGACGCGTTACAGTCTATGGAAATTCTTGCACCGGTTCAGATTTGGTTACATAGAATGTAAACACTACAACTAGCTAAACCGTCAAATGTAGCTCACAGTTAGTCCACTCGGATTAAGCGTGGTTTGAGAAACTAACTTAGCCTCATTCTGCGTGACTGTGAGTTGCCCGTGTTTCGACAGCGTACTTTTGTAATTAATACCACAAATGTTGGTAGCACTTTTGTTCGCGAATATTTTCCAGTGGTGACCAAGAAAGACACAAGATACAAAGCCATGAAAATTGATCAACTCAAGCACCGCACCAACAATGAGAGCAGAGTCCTTACAAGTTGACCCGACTTTAATCCCACGTCTCTACTGCGAACGCACAACAGTATCTTTATTTGCCTCAAAATTTGAACCTTTCATTTGATGTTTTAACCCATTCGTTCCAAGCCATTGGACCAGAGAAAACCTCTAGCCTACCAGACAAATCATCTGAGCTTTTGGATGTAGAAGACTACAAACGTCAGCCGGAACAGCCTGATCGTAGAACATTTAAACTTGCGATGTGCCCCAGTGTGATAATATTATTATTTATGTTTCGACCGGGGACAAGCATTGGGGCGGGTAATTTGATCGAACCTTGCGGCTAATCATCCTGCTCATGTAGAGATCCGCAGCTGGTTGAGCCAAAAATCGTCAGTTGTTGTAGTTTCACACATTGGAATCAGGATGGGCACCACTGACGGCGTTGTTCCTCCACGACTGGCTCACATTCGTCTTGATGTAGTTTTTGTGGGTGTCGAACGTGACGGGGTGTGAAACTAGCAGTGTATTTTAACCAACGAAACTTCGACTACCACTCCTAAGATCTGGTACTTCACACCTGAGTTCACCTACGTGATTGAGATCTCGTCGAATACAATGTGAACTAAGCGCCCGTTGTCACATTGCTAGTGAGCCACAAATGGCCTTCATACT
Source organism: Paragonimus westermani (assembly GCA_008508345.1). Classification (NCBI taxonomy): domain Eukaryota; kingdom Metazoa; phylum Platyhelminthes; class Trematoda; order Plagiorchiida; family Troglotrematidae; genus Paragonimus; species Paragonimus westermani. Next base: position 148,182 of record QNGE01000993.1, read on the forward strand.
ATGAACCTGAACATACTGAGACGAGCGTATTTTAGCTAAGCCGGGTGCTGCTTGACACTATGTTTACAGGTTTCACCATCCTTTTCACTGAAGTATTGGGGACCTGAAAATAAATATACGCATGGAGCTAATGAAGACGAAATCAGTTAACCTAGTGCGATGGTGATTAACGGGAAGAAAAACGTAAACATTTGAAGCATTACATCAGAGGATCATCATCACACCTTCGAGAGCAAAGCACCGTATTGATCCTGGGGAAAAGGAACTGACCATAAGAATATTAGTACTGTAGAAAGCTCTCATATTTTCCAGTACAATTCTAGTCAAAAATTTACAAAGGCTTTCAACAATAAAACCAATCGTCAGTTGATCACCTTGGTGTTATGTGCACTTGATGTCACCAAGGTCAGCCTTAGCCTGCGTGTTCTGCTCTGTTGCCATATTACAAGCGTTACGTAGATGACGCATTGATTTTCAGTCGATCTAAGCAGATGAAAGATAACCTGGTGCAACGTCTAAATAGCTTCCATCCTAATCTAAAGGTCACTTGTGAATTTGAGGTCGGCAAGTGCCTGCCATTTCTAGATATCCTAATAAGTCGTCGGGAAGATGGCTCGGTTAGAAGAACCGTGTATGGGAAACCCACATGGTCAGGTCAATACCTAAACTTTAGCAGCTTCACACCGATCCAACACAAACGAGCACTAGTAAATACTCTGTTCACACGAGCAAGGCGAATCTGTACGCCCGACAGCCTCGCGGAGGAACTAGATCTGATTACGTCTGTCCCACAATCAAATGGTTACCCCAGAAGTTTCATAGATAAGCACAGTAGACCAAAATTACCATCCGAAAAGGTGGTCACTGTAGAGAAAAAGAGAGTCTACATAGGGCTACCCTTTAGGGGTGATTATGTCATGCAGCAAACAACACAGAGATTATGAAATTCAATTAAACAAACATTTAATGCAGCTGAACTCCGTGTAATCGCTCGGACTCAGAAACTACCATTGTCTTCAATCAAAGGAGATCAGCTTATCGGCGCCACTTCACATTGTGTTTACCAATTTGTATGTAACTGCGGAGAAAGTTACATAGGCAGAACCGAGAGATGCTTGATCTCCAGAATGAAGGAACATTTACCTAAATGGGTACAGAAGTCCGTGTTACCGGAGAATGGCAATGTTTCTGAAACGAATAAACAGCCTGTTTCCTCAGTCGCTAGACACATCTTGACCACTGGTCATGCTATCGATCCATCTTGTGCATTCAAAATCCTGTTGCGCCATTCCAACCCGAGATTCTTACGGTTTGCTGAAGCAGTTGCAATTAAACGACTCAAACCAGCTCTCTGTGTTCAGAAACAACTGTTCGTGAACCTGACCCTTCCCTGGACTTGATGTCTTATCCTAACTCGCTTATTGATTTACCACCCCTCAAATCGATTGTTTTAAATAAAGCCCACCCATGTTATTGTAAGTTTGGTACTGATGAGTCAATACGAAATGCTTGCATCTAACAGTTTTCATGTTCTATCTGCTTTGTTCAAACTGCTCGAGGGAACCAATTGTTTCATGCTCCTTCAGATCGTTGCATTATCCCATCTGGCGTTTTGTTAGCTGCAATACCGAAATATGAGTTCAACTACTGAATCGGATTTGCAGCATGCTCGAAGTGGAGAGATTCTAGCTTTTGCACGAAGTTTCACTTAGCTGCTCGTAACAACCAGAAATATCCAGCAAAACCACTTGTCAAATTGAAAGTTTGTCCAAATACTTTTTATTAGTTACTGTCCGATGAGAAATTCTAACCTACTGCTTGTGCGCAGCATAACTGAAACGTTCCTTAATAAGCATAACTTACTGATTCACTTTGCAATCAGTAGGAACCATATTGCAAGCTGTTGTTTCGACGCAGTTGGGACTGGTTGGCATTACACAGACCGATGAGTCGCGCTGTTGGCAGTGCAGCCAATGGCAGCATTGTGGATCAGACACCTACCCACCTGGCGTCTGGATCCATTTCGGATGTGTTCGTGGTGCCGAAGAGGCTCACTAGATTGAAAATACTGTCCGCCACTTAGTCGGTGGTCACCAAGACCAGCTATCCGTGAAAAGCACACTGTATTCTTCTCCGGTTCGTGGTAGATGCATGTTTTGCAGGATAAACCTACAAGCCACTGACAATAGGAAGGTGATGTCTTACAGTTAAGGTGACCAAATTTTTACTTGTTGGCAACACTGGCCCTTCCACTGACATTTCCACTGGTCACCTCTTGTGTTGCTGAGTGAAGAAGAGAACGTGTTAAAATAAACATATTAAATTGACTGAACGCTGCTCAGTGACTTCGGTATGTAGCTGTCAAGAGTTCCGTAGACCAATCATGTGTTGAACCTGAGCAATCAACTCTTTGTTGAGCCTCAACTACTCATTAGTGTAGCCGTTACTACTGCGTCGGTCATCCAGGTATGATGCAGGAAAAGTTGGATGAAGTGAGGTGACAGCCAGGGCTTGCAGACAAAATAAACAAGCTGGACACATGTTCTCATCTCGACTGATATGTAACCCTATGTGTCTATCTTTTAGATTTTCGAGCATGAAGAGTGCAAACTCAATCTTTATCGCGTGCAAGCTAGAGTACTGATTATGGTTAACAACGTATTAGATGCTTATTACTGACCGATGTTGGAAACGATCCAGTGTGGTTTCTTCTCTCGAAATCTTGTGGCTGTTACAGCAATATTGTTGGCAAATTTGTTGTGAGGTCTGTGATGATTTTGAGATATGCACGTGTTTCTCTTTGATTGCTTCCTTTAACACAGTATACCGATTCTTCAAATAGCTAAGACGCACTTGCAGTTCTTGTTAACCGTTTCGCACGATGCTCATAATTTTATGTGTGATGCTGTATGGCCGTCAGGGTAAGTAGTAAGAAGAAATTGCAGTTCGTCACTCACCTCAGTCGGTTTTGCTCAAACACAAAGCTTCGTTTTGAACATGTAAGAAATAAATGCATCGCCTACTATGCCATGAAGCGTCCCCGCCGCTGTAATAGTACGGGATCGAACGTAATTTACTGCGAGGTCACACAGACATGCCAACATGGGCGTTGGGTCTGTTGAAGTTCGTTTGTAATTTTATTCAGTAGCACCGTGTAAATGTCAAACTTTTCGATTGCCTTTTCTGACGTTTTTTGGACTTAAAGAATGGTTCCCTTAACCCGACCTTCTGAATAAGCGTTATTGGAATTGTCGAATATACGTTGCTGAGTGAATTACCCCTAAGTCGCCAGGCGCGATTTAATAGCAGGCCTTCCAACAGTTTTGTTCCAAGCCGAATAGGGTGGGTGTTTGGAGAATCGTGTTTCCTTCAGCACGTAGACTGTGTACTCCAGCTGATCTAGGGTTGGAGTGCACGCTAGTGTCGCGCAACTTCAGTGATGACGCTAAAGTGATAGTCATGTCAAGAAGCGTTCGTAAGTTTATGTCACAGACGATATGTTGTTCGATGACCTGAATGAAGGTTTTCGTGAGATGGTGAAGTCGGAATCACTTCCACTAGACGGCCGGGTTGTGCATTGCAACCTCATCATCATGGAAAACGATACATCAGGGGTTCACGTCGATGCTTAATTGCCACATAACCGCGAAGAAAAAAATCCTTTAGAGGAAGGAAGAAAAAGAGAAGGGGAGGAGCCTAACTACTAAAGTGGTTTTGTCCATATTCTAAACTTCAGCATTCAGGTGCCCACATCTTGCAAACAGACAACCGAGTTATGAGAGAAGGTAAGGCATTAGTAGAAAGACAGATTCCTTACGGCGTTTACTGCCCCCTGTCATTAAGTGCATTCACTTCACAGACTACTTGGCCAAACAACAAAAACATTCACGCCACTGAGGTCGGCTAGCTGCCGTCTCGCCCAACGTCTCAAGCCACCGACTCTATGAGCTACGAGGACCTCAGCCCGGGGGGACGAGCCAGATCTACAGCGGCCATACTCTTCGTGAACGACTTCGTTTCTCTACATTCGGTCATCATCTGTCCACCTCGCACCTCGTGCCAGTCGGCCGCAGCGTCGGCAAAGGGTGCTTGCTGTGGCAGGTGAGTAGCTGGCATGCTTAATACATGGCCTAACCATCTAAGTCAGTGCAAATGTAATGGTTGAACAGAAGAACTAGGCTGGACCCTGTCACAACAAGATTGAGGTTTGACGTGGTGTGAAGGCTTGCGCATCTCGGCTAAACTGGACAGTGTGGCAAGCTCACCGAAAGAGTTACCCATACCAAGCTGGCCAACAGGCAGAGGTCTGACACATCACAATCTCCTGGTCCTACAGGTTGTGGGTTGGAAAAAAGTTAGCAAATATCAGTTTTGGTACACTGCTTCCCATCCGATCCCTTGCGGTGCGGGCTTTAGAGCCAATGGCTTCTCTTAGAAACACGGATCGTTCTTCGTTTTGGGTCAGCGCGTCTTGGCAGTATATCAGCCCACACACAACCATCAATACTCAAAACGCCATTTATTCCATAGTGATTGCTCAGACCTACCTGTCGTCATTTACATCACAAATGGGGCTCCGAAACCTGCGGTAAAAGACTCACTGTCACTCCAAACCAGCGCAAATTTCCCCCATCATTTCGGATGTGAATATTCAGCAGCCAACATAAGCAGAACGTCATCAAATGACAGCATATTCCGAAGTTGGTTGAAAACCCAACAGGAAATAATGTAACGTTAATAACGCAATCAACGAGGAACGGATAATCCAAGCCTACGACTACGCACCACCTTCTTTTTACATATTACCAACTGGCCGCTATTGAGACACTTCGGCTTTTTTTGCGACCAGCACTTCACTTTGCGATGAATTTCCTAAATGAACCGGTGTACCTCACCTCCTCTGAGAAACTTGAGGTGATTTTCGGTTTCCCCCCGTCGCTGCAACCAAAACTGATTGAAATTAGTAACCTGTGCCGGCAGCGTTAGTCCATGCACGATTTCATTACTCGATATAGTGACGAGTGTTTTGTCATAACTAAGTGCACGGAACCACAACATGCGTTTGTGAAGATGAAACCTTGTGTTGTTGCCTTTTTGTCAGATTTCACGGTGATCCACCACTGAACAGGGTACAACTCATTGCGCTGGCCCGAAGTGTTCTCATATTTACATTTACCAGCTTCCTTTCCATTGTAGATGGCCTTACGACCAGCCGCGAGTTTACTAAAATCCCATTCTCTTTGTCTACTAGATATGATACGTTTCTAGACTACACTCCTCGAGTTGATGGTTTTCATGTGTGTTCTTAAGAGGACGCAATGGCGAACCATTTGCACAAGAGTGATAATCACTTTTCAAAAGACCTCTGGTAAAGAGGTGTAACTTCACCAGTGTTGGAAGATCTTGCTTAAAGGTCAAGTCTTTCAATCACAAAAATAAGTTTGGCAAGTCTGTTCTCTCCATAGGAGTTGAGGCTTAGTTTGTGTTTGTTGGACACATGATTGATTGTGAACTGATGTTCATACATTATGTACGCAACATTCTCAGAGTTCTCTGGTATCTTGAAACAATCCCGATGCTGCTGGTCACTTTCTGTACGATAGTGTTTACTTAACATGGTTTTGCATACAATCACTCTTTGAACACTGCATTCTTCACTCTGTTATAAAATTGCACATTTACCTGTTTTTTGACATCTTTTTTATGAATTCTACTTTATGGCGATGTTCCAACCAGCTTTGCATCTCTTGCAATTTTTCTATGGTGTGCCATTGTCTTATGTTGTACATTCACTAGTTTTTGGTAATTTATTTCACATCTCTCCGCATCAGTCCGCAATATTTGCACCTGGTCGTGCTTTATCCGTTTCTGCAATTACGACGTTTAGTACGGCTTATGTACTGGCTGGAAGTTATATATGGTAACCAAATGTTAGGTTCTAGTAGAAGACACTACTGTGTTCAAAGTATGGGATTGGAGCAGACGGGCAAAACAGGTTACAATGCTTGGTCGTTTGTCATGTTACCGGGTTCACAGAATTGATTAACTGGAGTGTTATATTCTTACTACTATACGACAGAATTTTTTTTTCGGTAAGGGCCTTCATTCTTTTTGAATATTAGAGAAATTAAAGGATTGTAGATGAATGTGTTAACTGTACTGTTGCCTCATCGGCTGCCTAGAAGGTGTTTACTCCAGTCTCGATCAAGCACACTTGTACCCGGTTCTGTAGTGACGTGAACACGCAGGTGGTTTAGGCAATTATTATGGGACACAGAGGCAAAGAATGTACCGATAACATGTACTGTCTAGCAAGTATGAGGTCGCAACCGAATTTCAGATGGGTCCAACTCTGGTATCTGTGGCATTACATTCGACTGCAACGGTGTATCAGCAGATCCGGTATTGAGCTTGAACGCGACTCTTTACCAGTTCACACAAAAAATGGTATGTCGAACATTATTCTACACCTGTGATTGAATGTTGTATCATTAGTCTATTAAATATTCCATTTCTGTTTGATTAAATTGGTTGACCTGGAAGCAAAACTTGTACTTGGAAAAACAGTTTCTGAATGTGACTTTTTTTCTGACAAAGTTCAAGAATGGACATTCCGTTGATTTTGAGTTATATTCACCATAACGACAGCAACAAAACGCTCCCCACGATGTTTGAACTGTTCCACCCGGTTAACTTGATTGTGTACTATAAATTTCATAGGGGAAAATTCCGAGAGTTCTCTGACCAAATAAGCACCTTGGCACAAGTCTCTATAAGCTGACTCCCACATTGACAATTATTCATCTCTAGATAACATTTGCTTGCACACATTCTCATCGTATCCTTGATTGGATATTTCTTATTCAATACAATACAACGGGATTTGTCATTAGGTACAATCTGTGAAAGCCCAAATAAATCATGAAAGTCGTTAAAAGGTCCATCAGTATGTTGGCATACTGCATGTGAGTTATAGTGTACTGTAAAAACATGTTGTGCACTCTATTGATGGATTTTGTTTGTTGTGTGACTGTGAAGTGTCAATGTGGTTGCTCTCCCTGAATGACGTAATGACGAAATTGTTTAATTTTTATGCGTTACCCACATTTTGGTTATTAACCAGTTTTTCACTGTGACGATGGCTCGGCAATAAGCTGTTCCGTAAGCAGGTTCTAAAAAACAGGAGAATCAAAGGGAATCTCGTCATAATCCGATGGAGTGGTAGGTGTCGCCAAACTGTTGGAGTTAAACGCTTAAACAGAGTGCGAGTACAATAATCAAAATGTATTGCAACATAGAGCTGGTACGGCGCGTCAGCCTGACATCAAACATCACGCACTGTGAAGATAGGAGTTGGGCGAACGACTGGTTTCGGTGATCGATGAAATCGACAATATGGTCAATTCAAAAAGTTATCGAAAGGCGCGCACACGTGGAACAATCGATCATGCATTACTACCCGAGATATCATGGTGTTATTTCGTTCTCGTTGTTGCTGTAATCCAATTTAACAATGCCAGAACCTGTTTTCAGTTATTGTATTTCAGACCAACAGACGCCCGCTTGATATTGCATAATTCTAAGTGATTGGAACAGTGCTCTTCGGGCCTTCAGCTTGACCCTTGTGAGTAAACAACTGTAATACCTGAAATTCTACCATATCCAAATGAGTTCTATGATTGTATCTGCTGTGTTCTGTTCCGGTAGTCTGACCACTTGCGTTCAAATATCGTTCAGTATCCAACTCGTATCTCTGTTCTGCACATAGTTTACACACTAGATAACAGACATCGTTATTAGCCATCAGCCTCTTTTGCGAAACTACACCGGTTGACACATCGATTTATGGTTTTAATGAGTTGAAGAGCCTCCAAAGCTTAAACACCTCGTTCTCCTCCGAGTTAATATTTTTCCATTGTTCGTTTTGCCTTGTATTTTTTGTAAAAAGTTATTCAGTGGTAGCCAATATGCGGTTAATTGTTCACAGAAAATAGTGTTTACAATAGGACCAAGCAAAATTAAGCTTAAGGAGAACATGAGGTGAAAACCCGTCTTATGTCCTGGTGAAGACAAGGAACAATCCGGGATAAAACCCTAGTTTCTCGTTACAGCATTGTCCCTGAAATGAACTGAATACTACGTACGAGCCAATGTTCATAGAATTTCATTCCCCGTATGCTTCAGAGTGAAGAGAAATAACGGTTTATCTGTTTTAAAAAAGAGATCAAAGGCATATGAAGTGATAGCGATAAGAGACGAAATGTAAATATGGAAAAGAATTGATCGCCAGAAAAAACAGTTATATCATGATGGAAGAGAAGCTAATGTAATGGTGAGGTATGTGAGGTCATGTTCTTTAATAATAACTCTGAGAACGGGGTTTCCGCGAACTGATTTGACCTCACTTTGAAGTGATCTGCGTTGATGAACCTACCACGGCGGTGGGCGGGTTATTCCATGAATTTGCTACTCTCTGAGAAAAAGACCTTTTCCCGTCTCTGTCTTGCAACAAAACTGAAATCTGTCAGCCATTTTCTCATACGATTGTACTTTGTATTAGCGTGCCTAATTGGCCTATGAGAATTTCCAAGGTCTTCAATGACACCTTGTGCGTCTTCTTAAAGTCTCATACGCTTCAGAGTGACCACACAAAATATATTTAGCCTATCTTTATGCGACACATCTCAAACCTCATGCATCTTACGTGCTGCCAGCCTCTGTACCTCTTCCAGCAACTCTACGCCCACGCTTGCACGTAGTACTTCAAATAGACTTCGTTGGTATAACAGAGTTGTTTGCTCTCCTTAGTTTGGTATGTTTAGCATGCTGATGACTTGTTGAGGGTTGTTGAATTTGTTTGTGCTCGGACTGGGTCATATGAATGGGAATTGAAGATAGATTCACATGCTCTTCTTCCAGCCACTGCCAGATTCGCCAAACATGAATTGTGGTCCCCTTAACCGTCTATGGAGAAAGTGAGTAAACAATGAGTACGTGCACATCTTTCAGCCGGTTGCTCCTCTCTAAATGTCTTTCACCAGGTTCCTCCATCCATCATGTGTCTTTGAGCTGTCCCTGTTAATCGTTGTATGGTAGCGGTAACAGTGGACGAAAATATATACGCAACAGGATTTTTTGGTAGAATTCAGAATAGATTAGTATGTTTTCTTCGTTTGTGCATTACCCTACTAGAAATTCAACCCGGACGGTGCTACTGATGATCAGGTCTAAGTCGGGTGAGTTTTTAGTAACTCGCATCGGTTCAAATGTACACCTGGTGGGATTCAAGTATGGCTCAAAAATGGTAACACTTTTTTTCAGTGCATTTTCAAGTGTGCACAGACAAGGGTGGTTGGCTAATATTTCAGTCGTCCCATCCCTTAATGCACAATTTGCAGTGATTACTTCGAACTACGACTGATTCCAATGCCACTGACAATGTTCGTATATTTTAAAAATTACCGTTCGCCTAGTGTTTATGACCATCAGTGCGCTTGCTGTACTTATGTTGAATGTATTCCAGTTTTGCCAGTTTGTGTGAGAATCGATTTACCAACGTTTAGTTTCTGTGCCTATTTTCATCTGCTAGCATTGTTATTGCATGTACTTCGCATGTATTGAGGTAAATTCAGGTTAACCAGCTTCCTCATGCTTCACCAGTACCTACTGCGTTAGGCGCCATGTATTAGCTTATTTTAAGTGGCACTGAGCAACCAGAGCACTGTTGACGAGTACACAGTAAGTGGGAGAAAGGACAATGAAATCAATGCTTGCCAATCTATACGAATCCGCTGTGATGCATTGTATGTGGAACGGACTGCAGTGTCGTACCCCATACTTCCAACAGAGTAGCCTAACGTCGGTGCAACTGTGTAGCAGGTCGTTCGAAGCCATCACATGGTAAATTCAGCCCATAAATAAAGCATTTAAAAGAAGACATGGGGATCTTACATAGAGATACGTGAACCAAAACCTCAGCCGATTGATCATTCACTGACCGTAGATTGAATACACTCTCTGTCTGACAACAAGAATTCGAATATCTTTCATGATCTGTTCTAGATTACCATGCAATCGTAAGAAAAGTGTCATCAAAAATCGATGTGTTCGCGAAATATGCGGAGGAATGTCGAAACATTTGTGCGAAAATAATCTCAATTTTTGTGTCAGTTATAACGACCAAAATGAAACCCATTCATTGGAGTTTGTTGGACATGCGCTGGGACGGTTTTATCACAGATGACACCTTTTAGTCTCACACTTTGGGTCAACTGCCCCAAAGTTAGTCCACCAGGTAATGACAGTTTCAGGTCACTTATCAAATCAGCCGCATAAGTGTTCAAATCAGAAAGGCTGTATTGCCCAAAGTTGCCGATAACAATGGAAAAATTCAGCAACAGCTGCACTCGAACGAGACTTTCAGTCCATGCAACCAGAAGTTTTCAATACATTAGGTTATTTTCCCCAGGCTTCCGTAAAAGAACCTACAGTTGATGGACTGGAGGTTGACGTACTGAACGGCACTAACACAACAAACTTGGACATGAATCAAATTAAACACAAGACTGCTAAGAAGGTTATTTCTAAGATGAAAAGATTATTATATACAAAAAAAACATGATGGGCAGACAGAAAGGAAGCTTTGATTTCATTTATATAGCTGGGAGACGAAACTGAGATTTTTGTAATACCAAGCGGTAATGTGCTCGATTTAAGTGTGAATTTTGACTAGAATTTTTTTCTAATTTGTCGACTAATTTTCCGTCACACACAGAACTAATCTCCTTCTAGGAGAATCGGAGAAGGAGCCGAGCAACTTCGGATGGGGACCCGAATTACTAACAAAGTGGTGAAAGCAACGTGTATCCTGCCGGACTTTCATTCTTTCATTTTGTATAAAGGGATTTGCTATTGCTGAGTGCTGTGAAGCAGAGGATTACATAACCAGTCATGAAATAAAGTAGTTCTTAGGTTCCAAGAGGTGCTTTCTCCTGTAAGTAGGTTTCTATATATGGGTCGTGAAAGCATTTTTGAATGAGTTATTTGAAACATTTCTTTGTGCCGATAGTTAATCTAGATCCGAGTGGCTAGTGTAAAATGGTATTTGAAAAAAAGAAGAGAGTACATGCATGTAATCTGTTTAAGAATTCACAGATAATTTACCGTTGTTGTACCACCGCCCATGGCGTCTCTTCCAGGCACCTAGAACGTAAATTAGTTTTTTCCATTCTAAACCTGAGAAAGCGTAATGGAAAACTGACTGAACAATGGATGTTGTTCGCTTTTAATAAATCACAACTTTGACCGATTAACAGAAGAGACAGTGGTGAATTTTTTCGTAACAACTTCACAGCAGTTAACTAATTCTTTGGTTAAGCCACATTGAGTTAGAACCAAAATAGTTGTCGGTTCCGCAACGTTTCGACTCTCCCGGAGATCGCTTACCAAGCGATTTAAATTAGAAAATTTGCATTGTACAACCTTCAAATGAGGTAGTGATCAATTGGCGCGTGTCTGTGAGTTTAACATAAGGTGCGTAGAGAGGCTACCAATAGGATGTACGGGTTTACGGTTCACCTGCGTTCACCATGTGACGGTCCCAGGTACGAACAAAGATAGATAGGATAAAATCAGATGAATCAAAGCAGATCGGTAACGAATAACGCAACGAGTAAACAAGGAGTATATTGTCGACACGCTAAGTCGGCGTGAGAGCGAGCGAATAACAAGACGAAACGTTCACATGGCGGAACAACAAGCGAGCACGCAGCGAAGTCGTACGTTGAGCGCGCGGGTTACTCATCGGTATCGATACTCGTTCAAAAAACGTTTAAGCACATACAAAGTTGGACACAAGAAGAGTACAAATGGCAATCGTAGGTGTAACTTAGTTAGCTATAAACAACTCAGGGCGCTTCAAAGCTCCCCTTCTAGAAGACAATCCGAGTGTTGACTCTGACAGTTTAGCAGTTTCAGTTCAATCTACTTCTGCTACACCGCTCGCGTCCACGACCGGTGGGAGGTGAGAAAACAATTGGAAGTGGTTGGAAGAGCACGGTTTGAGAGTTAAATAATCGTAGGTAAGCAGTGGAATTGGGAACTGCCGAGTTTTATTTGACCTAGCGGCATCGTAACCTTGTTCGCGTCCATCTTAAGCGTCCCTCGCAAAAATTCAAGTTCTCCAGCATCCTCTCGCGATGCGTGGCCTCAACGTTCCAAGCAGGTAAAGAGTGGTATACTCTAAGTATCTAGAATACACAGTGTTCATTAATGAAAAACGATAGCATCATCGAGCTTCTGCGTTCATTGTGTCTAAAAGAATAGGCGTTTATTTTTCTAAAAAAAGTCTTGTTGACAGAGTGTGCTGTAGGTAAAGCAATCTAAGAATAACCCGGTGAGCAAGTGCATCACCAACACCAACAAAAACTAGATACGACGGATGTCCACATAATCCGTGAATCGCACTGGCCTCCCAAACTCCCGACTACGTCCGTTTTGGAGACTTGGCTCAGTCGAGGCAGATGAAGTCGCAGCCGAGACTGACTCTGTACAAACGTTAGACAGCGTAATGGCCGTAGAGGACGTTGCCGGTCACGAATCAGTTTCCGCACCAAGTACTTCTATCAACGCTGGCCTCAGTCTATCTTCAGAGATAACCTCGCGTTCAACATTGTACTTCAGCGCGAAAGTCTTATCATAGCCCATGAGTGCAGGGAACCGACCTGTGTTCGGCGGGTGTGAAGATTATCGTGGACTAACCGTGCAAACCAAAACGTGAGAACAAGTTGACAGACTAACATCTACGAACGTTGGTATCGTCTCTTCCCTTGGTGGTGTCGCTCGGAGTCGTCTCATGTGTTGGGCTAACCGATCAATGTAATCCACGAAGTCGATGGTTCCTGTTGTGAATGGAACAACCATCCCTCAGGGTAAACGTAAGAAGCACCCATAGGCTAACTGAGAAGGGGTGAAATACAGGTCCGCCTCCAGCGTGTCCCGTGTAAATAAAATGTCTAGTGGCAGAACCTGGTGTCATGAAGGGTTGCTGCTAGCAGATAGAGAAATTTTCAGTTGCCGATGAGAACGTTCAATCAACCAGTTAGCTGCCACCTGGTAAGCCGTTGTGCGGATTCTACTACAGCCCAGCGCGTTGGGAAGTGATGTGAAGACTCAGTCAAAATATGACCCGCGATCGGTGATCACTAGAGCAGAGCAACCAAAGTGGGCAACCCAACATTCTAGGAATGCCAGTGCGACGGTTTTCGACGAGCAATTCGGAGTTGGTATAGCTTCTGACCAGTGTGTAAATCTGTCTAGACATGTCAAGATAAACGAACACCCATCCGAGGGCGGCATAGGTCCGACCAGGTCAACATGGACATGGTAGCAACGCTCGTCAGGGTCCACAAAACTCCCCACTGGAGCACGCGTGTGACGATGAACCGTGACAGTGCGCCAGACAAAGCGCTCGGTGACCATCTTGACTGTTGAAATACGCCTGGTTGAAACATGTCGTGTAATGTGTCGGATGTGTCGGATGAATTCATGGAAACGCCTTCTACCTTAAGGGAACCGGACCGACGAAGGTGTTCTATCTCCGGATCGTCCTCCTGTGCAGCTGCGGTCGCTGCCAGATCGACTGGGCTGTCTGCCGTGCTCGTTGTAGCATTGGTGCGCAACAGAACATCGACGACTAAGTTTGCAATACTTGAAATGTGATGGATATCGGTCCTGAACTGAGCGGTATACTTCAGGTGTCGAGTCTCTCTCTCGGGGAATGCCTGTCCGTTATCGAGCGTTAAGCGTATGTTAGCGGCTCATGATCTGTGAAGACGATGAAGTCTCTTCCTTCAAAAATATGTCGAAAATGGCAGACGCCGTTAACATTTCCTTCCCGTAAGCATTATACCCCGACTCAGTTGTTTGTAAACGTTCAGAGAAAGAGTCTAGTGGGCACCAGTCGTCACCGGGTTGTTGCTGCAGGCCCGCTCCCACAGTCTGATGCATCTACAGTTAGCACTAAAGGAGCAGACGGGTGATGGTGTAAAAACAATGCTATATTGGTGATAACTGTTTTTAATTCAATGAAGAACTTTCTTGCGGCGGATGTATATAAAAATGAGAGTACCTTACTTCTGAGCAGGTCGGTGAGCGGTTGCATTAAATGGACACAACTAAGAATGAAACGGTGATACAAATTTATTAAAACATCGAAACGGAGAAGTTGTTTGATTGATGTGGGCTCCGGGTAGTCCACTATTGCCTGCACTTTATCGAGGAGAGGTTCGATCCCGCTCGTGGATATACTGTGGCCTAGGGAGGTTATGCGGGACATTACAAAACAGCACTTGGCCAAGTTTTTCCTACCCGTGATACGCCAGATGTGCAAATTCGTTATCAGTTTTTCCAGGCACCATGTGCAACGGCGAAGCCCATGAACTACTGGACGGACGGGTAATGCCGAGATAGAGCACATGCTCAAATTCAGTTTGGGAAATTCTGACTTTATCGGGAGCTAAGCGGCGTGGACGACTTCGAACTGGCGGCTCTCGTGTGACATTACGACGCTTGACGTCAGTTGTCACGACCAGTATTTCGTCAGCGGGAAGGGCTAGTTGAGGGAATTCGAACAGACGTTTCCCCATGAGTCTCGCAAACTACGGGATTGGCTAGCACTGGACTGACAACAACCGTGTGCGAGGGCTTACCCCGAAAATGGAGTTTTGTTGAGGCATTAATCAAACGCGACCGACGTGCGTCGACCAGCAAGTTGGAATGTAGGAGGAAATCGATACCAACAATAAGGAAAGACATATTATCTACTAGGAAGACCCAGCGAAAATCGCATCGAAGACCAAACCTCAAGCTCAACAGTTGACGGATGAATGTTCTAATGAGCGTACCGTTTGTAATTTTGAGCATAGTGCCAAATTATAATAGTGAATCCGTTAACGAGTGCCAGATTACACTAGCCTCCGCTCCTGTATCAATTAAAAATTCCATTTTGGAGGTCAAATCCTTCAGAAAAAAAGAAGACTGTTATTTGACTGACCTGTGACAGTAGTCACTAAAATACACCGGCCTGCTAGTTTGAACGTTTGTTGTACGGTGGCTACACGGTGATCATCACCGTATAGTGTTTTCACTGTACGTCTCTCGGTATCAACAAAGATCGCTAGTATTTGGTCCAGACGGTGATCGGGCACACGACGGAGAATTCTGGTTGGTGACCTTGTACACTGAATGCTGGCGCGAAGATCCGCCAGTTTACGCCGCAACTGAGCTATCTCGGCGTTTGGTTTCAAAGGGCTGCGTTCATGACATTTAAATGTTTTGCGCAGGACTGATATTTTGGTGTCACTTATGGACAAAAAACTTCCGCGAGACTGCTGAAGGTGCATACTTGCCTAACTGATGGTGAGGGCACTGTGCGTCGAAAACGTTCATGTATTGCATCCACCGAAGTCGCTAGGTCACCTCACGGACGCGAGGGTAACATGAAAAATAACTCTTGTGTATACTCAGGCATTCGTTACATCCACAACTCTTGCGAAAGGCACTCTGGTAACTGTAATTTACCTACTGAATTTTGCATTTCTTGAAAAAGAACAGACGGCTTCTTGTCACCTAACAGTAGCTGTTGGAACAGCTGTTTCAGACGCCTTTTATCGAACGGCTGTGTTTCGTTAAAAACTGTTCGTTTAACCGACTCATAACGATCGTTTACTGAGCCGAGCAAGATGTCTCTAACCAGGTTCAGCGTATCTCGAAAAAAGCGTGGCATAAGCCGTAAGATATTGTCCGAATCGCTTGTTGGATGCCGGTTGCTAAACTCTCTTTCCAACATGGCAAACCACAGCTCTGGATCAGGATCCTCAAAAGCTGGAACGGCTAACGTGATCAGTGATACGGAAGACGAAAATTCTAACTAAACCTCCTTAATGTCCATAGCGATTAGGTAAATTCAAACGAGATATACAATTTAAATACATATATACATATATATATATACTTGCACACCATGTCCACTGGAGACGTAAGACGAGAGAGAGAGAAACATACTGAACTCAAACGTACACCATAAAAACGACCCATAGGGGCTCACCAATTTGTTGAATCAAATGTACCAAAGCCAACAGAATAACGCAACGAGTAAACAAGGAGTATATTGTCGACACGCTAAGTCGGCGTGAGAGCGAGCGAATAACAAGACGAAACGTTCACATGGCGGAACAACAAGCGAGCACGCAGCGAAGTCATACGTTGAGCGCGCGGGTTACTCATCGGTATCGATACTCGTTCAAAAAACGTTTAAGCACATACAAAGTTGGACACAAGAAGAGTACAAATGGCAATCGTAGGTGTAACTTAGTTAGCTATAAACAACTGTGTTCTGCACAGTTGTTATTGTGTTTGTATGTGTGCGTTTATTCTATTTTGAAGAAGCGATTGGTGTCCGGACTGGTTGCTGCAGTGGAGTTGTTGACGTGGAGACGTATCGGCGTGTCATTCTGTTCTGGTGATGGCATCGGATATCAAATGGTGTAGATGTGTTTTGCCACAAACTCCACCAGTGGTGAGTCGTTGTGTCTGTTTTTGTCGCTGCTGGTGATGTTTGTTTTTGTTTTATTTTATTTCGCATTTAATATCTTCTCTTTTTGCTGTCAAATGCCACATTTACGCATGCCTCGTTGGTTCGTCGTGTTGACGATCAATTTGGTAGTTCATGCGACAGCGATGTGTGTATGGTGTCGGTTTGTTGTTGTTATTGTTGATTTTGAAGGCGCTTGTGTGTGTGTGTGTGTAGTAGTAGAGGTACCAAGATGTTGCGCAGATAAGTCTTTCACGCTGTAACATTGATTTTAGATGTTGGGAAGACTTGGCTTTGAACCGGACGGCCTGGAAGAATACGGTTTGGGCGGGCGTACGAAAGTTCAACGAGCGATTATTGCGCGGTCGCGAGCGGAAGCGTGCGGTACGCAAAGGAACCATCAGTGCCATAGGTCGCGGTGACGTGACTATATGGCGTTGCGATGTGTGCGTCCGCGAATGCGCTGGCCGTTTGGGGTTAATAGGTCACCAACGTACTCATAGTACACCGTCGGCGAAGAGGCGACGAGTACGTTAGGCTCAGGTAGGTCATATCAGTGTATTCATCATAATTCTGTTAATGACTGCGTCGGCCAACATCCTGGTAGTTAACAATTAATCCGCTTCTCTTTTCAGAAACTTGAATGTCTGTGGTCATCTACCCATTCTTTTCTTCGGCTTTGTTGTTGTATTGTATGATGAATGGTCTGCCTGGCTTTTCATAGTTCAGTGAGAAATTTGCTTTTCATCCCTATCTTCTCTGGGATGCACTTACCTGCACTCCTATACTGCAATGCTTCTTGTATTCACATGTCTTCACAAATCTTTCTTCTTAGTTTAGATCTCGTCATTGCAGCCTCTCTCTGTTTAGTTCCCGAGAGATAAGAGTTTCCTTTCCTTATTAGCCAATCAAGTGGCTAACCAGCATTGACCGGCTGGACACAAAGGCCCCACTGGCACAACTCCCGGTCTTATTCCATCGGGTTTACACTGGATATGTTGTGTGTGGGTGGAACTGCAAGTGGTGCAGCGCAAGCCAGTTGCAGTGATGGATAAACGCAGGCGTCCTTTGGCTTCGGTCACTGTGACAGGCTACTCCGAATCGGATGCCGCCAACTGTGCTTTCATTCTATGTGCGTTCAGTTTCACTGTTGTCCACCCAGTATATCATGCCAGGCAGCTGTCAACTCCAAGCCTTCGGATGGGTCCACTGCTTGTGGTGTATTAACGATCAGGAAAGCTTTTGCCAGTAGAAGTTGTTTCTGGTTACGGAAGCCTCTTTTTAGCACTGTGGGATGGTTATTGTCAGCTTGATTTCGGTGAAGAATCGCGTGTGCTGAAGTGATTGAATCATGTTCTGATTCCCGGAATTGCTGAACGTCGATAGGATGCCTCTTACTATACCTTACGTGTTGTTTGATGCGTGCTTCCAGGTGTCCTTCAGAACATCTTGAAGCTGACGACGTTTTTTAAATTTCGCTAGGGTTGTTGTGTTCCATACTTTTAGTTTCTTTGCTCATCTCTGTCTGCCATCAAAAATACATCTGTAGAAAAGAGGCGTTTGGATGAATATAAAGATTGCAAAGGCTTATAACACCGGTCTATTTTCTTTTCAGGCGTCTGCTTAACGATACTTCAGTTTAATAGCTGCAGTTACTGTGTTTCTGGTCATAGTATCGTATGTCTGGAGAATGCTTTTATATCCACAAAATGAGAGTGGGCACATTTGACATATTTCATATTTTCACAGACGTTTCTCTTAATAAGCTAATTATGCTATTAGGAATACTCGCGTGGAATGAATGAAGTATCTACAAGACAGTTTTCAGGTAAGTTTGCCACCTTATTTCTCTCTTCAAACTTCCTAAGTGACTCGATCTTATTGTGATTGGTCCTGTTCAAATCAAACCAATTCAACTAAATAATATGCTTTATGCATCTCTTCACGTGTCTGTTCAGTCTTCTACGTACTAGGACATTCGGCAAAAGTTGGACAATAAACCAAATTTGCTTCTGTCACAGTATACTAGTGGTAAGCTCGAAACTCAAGGAAAAGTTACAGAAAGTTACATTCAATATCACATAGGAAGAATCCCTTAATTCAGCCTTGTGATGCGTGCAAATAAGTGTTTCAATCGGGATCGAGGGTAAGATGTGGAAATACGTTTCAGGATCCGAACTTATGGGTGTTGGGTTGTGCCAGGTAAGATTTACGCTGAGAATTCTTACACATTGTGAGAGGAGAAACAATAGAATCAATGAGCTGTGTGGTGTGCCACTGCGGCAGGGTGGAGATTGTAGGAATCTAAAAAACAGCACACAACCCTTGGATAACAAGACAAGGAAAATGACCGAAGAACAATACATTTAATGGGGATTACGTCAGCCGTGATAAATAGATTAACTAACTGGTATGGGAAAGAGGTAGATGTTAAAATTCGGAGCTAACACGAGCGTTTTCTGACATCGATGAAAAATTCAACGAAATGGAGGGAAAATATGTTGTCGCTCAAAGGAATCCCCAGATATTCAACGGAAAGAAGTTGAGGCAGTGGGAGCGTCATTAACAAGATGTGATGAGCATGCATCAGAAAGTTGCACGTATTGATTAGTTCTATGAAAAACTTAGGTCAGCACATTTGGATGGGTTAAGAGACACGGTGGAACTGCGATCAACTTTGTATTTATGGTAAATTATCAAGGAGGGCTAAAGTAAAGAGCCCAGTTAGATGTTTGAGGCCCAATCTTCCATCATCATCATCATCATCATCATCATCATCATCATCATCATCATCATCATCATCATCATCATCATCATCATCATCATCATCATCATCATCATCATCATCATCATCATCGTAACCATAATTATTTTAAACCGTTAATTGTTGTGTTATATCGGGGAACACACAACTGGAAGACGACTGTATCCAGTGGGACAAGAGTTTCAGCGATGTGTGGTGATGGGGCTTGATCACGTAATTTAGAAAACTGTTTTCGATTTACAAACATGACGGTTGAGTTTCAAATCCCAGACTCCTTGGGAATTTGATGTGATGCCTCCCTGTCACTGCTTCGACACTCATAGCTGTAGTCTAGTATTCATATGCGAATAACTGTTGATCTTTCATCAAGCCACGAGAGAGCGAAACGAACTAGATACAAACGTTACTTAACTCACCATTGTTCGAACGTTCCTTGTTCACTGTACTGGTTTTAATGTCTATTCGATCGGATCAGTTTCATCGTGCTCACTCTCAGATGAGTTAAATTTTGTCTCAGAAAATATACACGGTCTGTGTTGCTCTGTAAATTTGTCTTTGTTGTCAATCAGTCCACTCTCCGAACATTTTTCTGGGGGTTGCTAAGATATTTGGTTACACAATGGATGCCAATATTTAAAACTTTGTTATTTATCATGTCTCATGGTCCCGATGCTTGACCAGACTTCCCAGTCAAAAAGAGCTCTCTATGCTAACGATGGATGTTCACAGTGTTATTATATTTCGTTGGCTGATCCACTGCGAAGGTTCTGCAGTAAAGTTTATGCTGTTCCGTAGGACGTGATATGTTTGTAAGAAATACCTCGTCGACCAGGTTGCAATAAACCCGCACAACACTATATTTTTCTGAATACACACGAGTATCTCTACTCATGGGTGTCAGCTGTCCCTGGAACAGAAATCTTAGCACCCTCTGTATGCATTGTAACTCTCAGTTTACATTTCATGTCGACGTGGAGTTTGAAGCAACTGAAGGTCACTTGTTAATCCAAGGAGTATGTCATTCAATCAGAGTCCCATTTCATTTCCAGTTCTTTTGATCGACCAATAATCAGTTTTTAGTGTCCTAGCTTCATGCACCTCAGAGTATACTGCAAACAAGTCTGCCATTAGTAGCACTTCCAAAAGAACTCAAAAAGTGATACCTACGGAAATTTACCTCATGTGAAGTTTTGGCCTGTTGTGAATCCAGGATAGATTTATGAGTTGTACAATTTGGTTTGGTAGATCGCCACTCGCAATCCTGAAAAGTAATATTAAGGACCCTAAAGTAGTAATTCCCCGAGTTTTTGAAATATAAAGACACTACTTTTGAATTCGTCTCTTACGAATTTTCCGAAATTCACTTCTAATTCTTAGTCACGATCCAAATCAACTGCTCTATCCTTCATCAGCTGACCTGTACTACAGTGAACGTTGTCCATTCCGTGTACTATTAATTCATCACTTCCCATGTGTACGTAAGTCATCTGGCAACGGATTGTATACTTTAAGTGCAAGTCGGCAAACATATATTAGTGAAGACAAAAAATTGTGACCCAGACGTTTTATTAGCAAAATACTAGGGGTTATATAGTATGCCCAGAAGGCGCTGTGTAAAAAGCCGAAGCGTCGAGTTGTGCTAACTAACTCCGACAGGGGAATGATTATTTTTTCAATTTGTTGTGCTCGGGAAATTAATGGAAACGCGAAAGCTTTGACTCTTCATCTTGAACTGTGTGTTTCAAAAACATTTATTACCATTGTACCTTTAGTTGGTCTGCACTTCCACGGTATATTTTTATGTATTTCAGTAATAAGACAATCTTGAAGCTCGTTGGGGTGTAGTACATAACAGACAAAAAAATATTGTTAATAGTCGTGAAAGATGTGGTACATGAACAAAATCTACACTTGGTGGCAGCTTTTTCATGTATATAGACATTTTTAGACAGCCGCTGTCTTCAATTTGGCCTTTGGTTTGTGTTTTTTTGAATACAGTCAGATGCGCTTATATTTGGTTTAACTCATCTCAACATACTAATGAATTGGACTGTTCGCCAGTACACATTCATTTCACTGTAGAAGTAACCTAACAGTCACACACTATCTGAAGTTGAAGTACTGGGTCTTCATCATCCAGTCCGTCAAAACGGACAAGACATGTGCTGCGGGATGTAGATATTTCGTTTAATCTCTTGCTACTTGCTCAGTACACTCGATCCGACCATTCAAAAATGAGACGGATGATGTATACCTGATCGGACAAAAGACTTCGCTTCAAGGGTTCACTGTCAATCAAGGGACATTTTGATCCCGGAATTTTCACATGTGCAGGTCACATGCCTCACTCGTAGATAAGAGTTACGTGATAGTCAAATGGATAAGTGAGCAAATTTATCGGCACCATTTGATGACCAGTCATGTCCATGTACTGCGCAGTTTGGGATAGTGGGCTACGTTGAGCTTTGTCACATGTGTTGATGCTCCGCTCCACCAAAAAGGCCAGCCATTTCGCGTATGTTTAGATATTCGTTGACGGAGTCATCTATTCGTTCTGCTGATATAGATGTCATTGTATAGTAACAATTTAGCTGATGAATAATATGGAAATCGGAATGGTCAGGTAGACCACGTTTTGCATTGCTCAGACTTACAGCCTTGCGTTGATCGTGGGAAGTTGAGATGCGCGATACGTTCTAGACAGGGCAGTTTGAGACCTATGTCGTACTGTTAGCCAGATGACCTCCTCGAATGGCATCGATAGAAAAATTTTTTTTGACTCAGTATGCACAATAGACTCGATGCGCTTCGCTTTGCCGTGAATACTAATCCATTTCTGTGGATGTCCACCGGAAAGAAAGGTCTTGGGTAAGAATTCCTTTTTCAAAGGCAACTTACCGGCAGTTCAGATTATGCGTGTTTGAGCCAACCCGCGTCTTTAGTTGACAGGTGCATAATTAATGAACTGGACACATTGACCACTCCAAGTTGATTTGGGATAATTAAGTCGGATGAATATCCCATCTGACTGTCGAGTGTAGGAAATCTCGAGAAAAACTGGTTCATTGTTGGGTTCCTCGCCAAAGCAACAGTCAACCGGAAGTCACTATAAAACCTTATTAAATGGTCGCGATTGTTAAATATCAGAATGTCGTCGGTGTAGTGCCTGTAGAATATAGTCAAATCGATGCTTTAATCGACCAGTTTTCCTGTTCTAACTACTTTGTTCATTGTTCGCAAGAGCCAATTGTTTCAAATCAATAATGTTGAGGCGCAATCTTTCGGCCTTTCTGAGAGAATGCCCATACGTGTTGGATCGAGAGGTCTGTTGACAGCTACTCTATCAACTTTACAAGGTAAGTCAAACGCTTTCTGTACATGAAAAGAAGAGTTTTAAGATATTGTAGAGGAATTGGGATGGGAAGATTTTGCGGTAAATAAAATCACAAATATCGACAGTTTTATATAAAGAAACAACATTTAATAGCGATATAACGTCAATAGAAAACGCGGTCGTTGCACTCAGAAAAAAATTCCCAAGACATGTTTGCCAGAATAAAAACATGCTTGGTAAAACATGATGTCGATATTCTACGCATCGGGTCGAACAGTTCAAAAAGCCAACCATAGACCTTGTGATATGTGACGTTTTCATGGCTAATACTGGTCTTAAGGTAACATCGTCTCTGTGTGTTTGAGGAGACCCTTCAGTGCGGCACGCTTAAGTCCCAGTCAGTCTAATTTCTCTGCATAGCCTCTAGTTGATGTAGCAATCTAAAGATGACAAGTGCAACTGTTGTGCAGTCTGCTTTCCAGTATGTATATTATCCTCTGATATGTGATTTGGCTCGAAGCTATCGAGGTCTGTAAGATTTGCATTCATCTAATATGGGCGAACATCTTTCTGTACACTGACCACGTCAATACACTTGATATTTGAAATCTTCTATTAATGTTGGATCGATTACGTTCATGATGCTTCTAACAAGATGTATCTTTTGCGTATGTGATAAACACTTTTTATGATAGTGCACCTTCGTGAGAGGCAAAGCACTTTACACCATAAATCGCGCTCGATGAGAATATGACTTGTGGAACAGGGCATAATTTCCACATCACCACTGTCAAACTTGTCATGCGTTCATGAACCTTATATTACTTTCATTAATAACGCCTATTTTCACTGACATACAGATACTTTCAAACGAAAAGCTTCCCCGAATGATTTTATCAACTGGCTAGTTAAAATGATTGTGAAGTCATCCTAAGGTGATGAATAAGTGAACAGCGAAATTGCCTGATGTCGCGAACGAAAATGCAACAAAACCTGGACGGCAGTATGATGTTCAGTATGTTTCAGTGCAGTTTTATAGCACACGCTGGCCGGACCACTGACAGGCTGCTAAGGTCTAGACAGAGTCCAGCGAACAATGATTCGGGACCAGGAAATACTGATTCAGATAATCGCAATACAAAAATTGTACATTTATGGTCACAGACAAGTTTAGAGAAGTAAAGTGAGAACAAAGATTATGTTAGAGTGCAATTCAGCTTCAAAGAATCTCCGAACTTCTATTATCTTGACGAGAATAGACCGTGAATCTGAAGATTTTGTTTGTGTAACCCGTTTTTGCCAAATGACTGTAATGGTTGTAGCTAGTGATCACAGTTGTGTTACTGTTGTTTAGCTGCACATGTAACTTTTGACATCGTCAGCAGTGCTATTCTAAATAATGGTCTCTCCAAGGTAACGTATGAGGAACTCGTCTCAGCTGTCTTTTTGTGTTATTCGATGCATGACACACTAATTCTATATTCATAAATAAACGTTAACGTAATGTATAAAATGGCACTTGAAGAAAGAGACCAAAAATTTTTAAACGGATTTTACAAATGGTCCTGTGTAGCGCGGAAGACGACATAGACACGGAAGTATAGCCTTGGAGTCTGGAGACTGGCCATCAACAAGCGAGTGAACCGGGCTTACGTGGTTTTCTCGATTCACATCACAAACTCACGCGACATACGAGTAACTAATCGGACAGCAAATATTATGCGAACTTTCTTAATAAACCAGGTACAGTATACAATTATAAGTTTTGCAGGTATTTCACGCAGCACACCGTCAGCCAGTGAAATCCTCAGGTTCTACACAGATCCTCCACAGAAGGGTGCCGTTACAACAGCCTTTGGTCATGGTGTAGAAAAATGGGGCCATCCACCTTCTGCATGGGCGTGTTCATGTCGTACAGGCTAACACCCAAACAGCGTGCTCTTTTAACGGCAAGTCACAGATATCACAAACGAAGACGCATCAATGCTCATAGTCCCCAATAAGATGTTATTCGAGTGCCCTCTCATTAAGGGGCGGCAACCACTGGTGAAGTAATTTCAGCAGTATGGAGCGGCTGTGTTCACAGAAAGTTTGGGAGCGAAACCAAATCAGAATGAGTGATGATAGTGTCCAGATTTGTTTCATACACGTACACCGGCTTTGAAGTGAATATGCAACGGAAAAACAAGTGAAGGTGGTCGCCCAACTTACTCAACAATGTTAAACGCTTGATTAAATAGACCCAAAAATCTCACCTAGTTAGATGTGAATTTCTTGCTTAAACAAAAAGCGTAGTGAATAAGACATCGATATCCGATTCAGTGCACCACCGCGCGCAGTGAATATACTCGAGGCTACAACAAGTTTCTGGCTAACGCCAGATGTTTTTCTACCATATTACATAACACACCGGCGGTTACGTTCAACCGTTTGACGATCGGAGTGCCCTTTGTTTGAGGGTAGATTTTCAAACCCTCTTCGTTCTGATAAAGGAAACAGTAGTGTTGCAACCATAAAAATTGTTCCGCTGTATGTCCATGGGATCGGGCCTCGCTACCTAAGCGCTCTCACGCGATCAGTAGTACGACATACTATTCCCAGTGCAATTGCTTTCGATCTGACTACTCCCATTCGGTCTTTCTGGCAAGGTTGCACATGGAAGGACCGAAGTCCTGGTCACCATAGCCTGCCGGATCAATACAGCACACAAGCTCGACCACCACGTCAAGGTAGAAGTATAGGTCAGGGTAGCAGCGTAAGTCAGGTCAACTGCTACATGTGTTCGTCATCAGGCTGTGGGCTTCGTGGCGTATCGAACTGGGAAATGAATAACCAAAGAACCTTACAAGTATACAATGTAGTGATAACTAGTGCAAAAAATGCAACCAGAGTCTATTATCTAATAGGATCTGGCTGACGTGCTGATTGCTACCTCACAACTACAGAGTGCGGCCACCGACTTAGAATTGATAAACGAAATTTGACCACCACAAAACAAGCCGGATTGCTCCACAACAGAACCACAGTCAGAGAAAGGGGCATGGGTCGAGTCGCCCAAGACACCATAATACACGGCAGATGCCTACTGACGGTCAGTGAATATGATCCGGGAAATTTCCTCTGTCAATTGAAAGAACATGGACCTCTGCATCAATCCCGACTAAAAAAGACGGATTAGTTTGGGAGACGGTAGCCACTAACCATGATTACGTGTTATCACTGCCTTGTACATTACAAAAGTGTTGGTGGCTCTAACAGTCATACCTTTGGCGTGGGGCCCAGGACATAAGGTGAACGCGAACACCAAGCTGTCGAAGAGATGTGATAAAAAACAGTAAATTTATCAGGTCCAGCTTAAAACCACCCGAGACGGGGGAAATCAGCCGTAGATGATTCAGGTGACACCCATAAACTTGAGCTAACCCAAGGTACGAAAAGCAGCCAAGATGATGTACCATTTGATTATGCTTCATCGTTTGGCTGTCGTTGTTTACGCTAATTAGCCCACATTAACTGGAGTGGTCGCGTGAGCAATGTGGCAGTTCGCCGGCGCGTATTCCGGAACGCTCAAGATGCGCGATCAATCGGTCAGCTACTCACGTTGCACAGTCTGAGATTGTTGGACCACTTACTGCGCATGCCATCTGATTGTCTACAATACCGGATATTTCATACTGGGACCACCAAAAGTTGGGTGAAACCGCGTGATGGACAGGCAAGAACTCGGTCACTAAGTTTGAATATGCTGACTGCTCCACTGAGCAAAGCGAATAGTTGTTGCCTGCCTGACTGTGGTCTTCGTGATCACTGAAATCGCTGGTTAGAAACGCTATTCGGGATGGCGATGTGCTACAATCAATGGCGCACCTGTATCCACGCAATTTCCGGTTTTCCCACTTGGTTTTCTCTTATCAATTTTCAACCTTCTTAGGAACGTTTTCTTCTGGGATATTCCACGTCACTGTTGAAGTGAGCGGTAGCCCGATCCGCAGTACCTTCTGGTCAGGTCCCTGAGTGTTAATAATGACGATGTTTAACTGAACACACTAAATAGACACATAATTCTTTTCTCTCAGACCTTTTCCGTCATTCATTTGTTTGTTTTTGAATACTCTCATCTTGTACTTTTCTTAATTTTTATGAAAGACCTCGGCCAATGAACTTTACGTCCGGATCTAGTTGCACCGTTGTTATAGACATCAGAATTTCAAAGCTAAGGTCACTCAATTTGTTGGTGCGAGTGTCGAAAACTATGGCTTGAGTGGACGGCAAATGACGTTAGCGAGATTGTCTCGGTTGAATCGCAGTAAACCCGTTTGAGGTGATCGACTAATATGATACAGGTTTTGCCCAAATCATCTGTGATATTCAACCCATCTTTTCTTGCAAATGCTTGTGGAGGACTGACAAGATAACAAGATATGAGAATAATCAGCCAAATCACAATAAGGTCATCGAGTTGTCAGAAGCAGTTAATTTATATCTCCTTTACCTCAGTCTACAGCTTTCACCGTTAACAGTTGAAATCCGGCCGAAGCGTGCATCAAAATGGAAGTTGCCGATCAGCCATTCTTAGTACAAATGCCAGAGAGACGGGGCAAGTGCATGAGAACTTTCTCGTTGGTTGCATTTAATTCAAACAAATTATGCACATGCCGACTGATGCATGATGCAAATAAGATACCTTACAGGTCTTCCCTAAGAACGTTCTAGGTGACATCATCGACAACTCATCCGTAGAAGACGTGTTTAGGTTGATATAATGCATGAGGCGCGAAATATTTACAGTATTGTTCCCAGGTGTTGCCAAAGGGAAACGGTGAGTCTGAACGATGGCTTATTTAACAACAGAAGCGCCTTTTCTGAGGTTGTTCACACCAACGGAAAATTAAGCATCAGAACAAGGACACACCCACGGGGTGCCTTGACATATTTTCATACAAAGTTTTTTAGCCTATAAGAATTTTATCTGGTATAGGCTATGCGCGCATGGAGGAGATTCTCTGAAGGATCACAGATTCCAGCGCAACAAACGCGTACAACTGAAGTATAAAGGTTTTCATGAATTTTGTAACTGAAATATTCACGTAAATAACTCAGAGTCAGGTCGCACCGAAGTTGTCATAACACATTTCTGATGCGTCCTTGCAAACGTAGTCATTGAGCCACGTTTTGCAAGCTAACGTCAGCGGAGTTTTCGCCATAATAAACGTACGCGATACACAAGTTTATTGCTCAACAAAATTTAAATTGTATCTCAATATGAGAAAACCACTCTGTGAACTGTTAATTTATTATCACTGTCCATCTACTGAGTGCTAATGTTAATTATTTTTATAAAGTGTTTGAGTTGTTCGATATGTCAGATGATACTACCTTACACAGTCTCCACATCGCTCATGTTACACTGCTTCCTACAGTTTTCCCATACGCTGTAACTCAAAGGTTGATGTCTTAATGTCTTTGGAAAGTTCCCTTTTCACTAGCTGGATATCTCAACATTAGACTCCAGTGAATGTTTTATATAGTTGCGGGTATAATTATTATTAACAAAATCGGTTAATATATTTCATCGCATTACTCATAAGGAGCCCTCAATTTTATGGCAGAAGTGACGAATGTAACATTCCATAGCGTTTTCTCCATATGAAACACAATGAAATCACTCTGTTTATCTCTAACCCGGTGTGCTTGTAAAACGCGAAGTTTTGGTTTCTAAATTAACGGACTTTTTCGTTACAAACTAGAGCCAATTGGTCATTTCGCGATCACTGATGACGAGAAAGCGCCCTAAGTTGTACTCGCAATAACACGAATTTGGTTCAGTTACAAACAGCTTAGTTTATTCCGGAATGGTTAACTCAAGGGACATTTCTCATATACGCGTGATCATTGCAACTATATTACCGTAAGATGTGAACAAAACGTCTTCGGAAATGTTCTAGTCAACCGTAAATTCGTCTTTGCTCAGCTGAATTCTCATACTCGCCTTTTGTCTTGTACCACAGAGTAAGGATAATATCTGGCCAGTTTAGGCATCCATAACTGACCTACAAAAGTTCATGGAAACTAAATGTGCACAATAGAAATGCTTAAATCAAGATTAAAAGTGTTTATTACGAACAAAGTTAAATGAAGAAAACTCGATGGAGAAAGTTATGTAGAACGCAAAAATCCAGCTGGATTATATATATATATATACTTCTATTGAACTAATCAGTGTGGTCATCAGTACTGCTCCGTAGGCGATTGAATAAGGTAGACACTGCTCACAATGAATTGCTGTCAAAACTTCAAGTGTAATGAAGCGCACTTATGTACTAGTCCGAAGTCGTCAGTACCGAACAGAGTGCCTGTTTCACATGTTCTAGATTGGCGGTTCACGCTGAGGTCAGGAATTGTATGACTCTCTAAATGAATTCTAATAAGTCGATGTATGACAGGTCCTCAGCTACCGGAAAGATACCATTTCAAAAAATAATGCTGACCAAAATATTCAAATGTTGAGGTTTACATATTTTCGACTATTGGAGCATAGTCGAAACCGACTAAAGTAACTCGTAAATTACACTTACAACAATTCGCCGTTTTCTTCTAAGTTCAAGTGCTTTCACATTTACTCACGTTGTTTCAGTTGGTCATGAGCTGAAAAAGGAAAAAATCCCGAAAGTTCTTTCGATAGAAGCACTTAATACCAAATTACTTTCTGCCGGTGTTGATTTTGATCATACTCTTCACTTAGTGTCAGAAGACCTCATATCAACAGTCTCTCATATAATCTATAATGCACATTTACCTGTATGTCTTCTTAAATGCTGGAATGAAAAAGTGAACATTATGTTTCAAATTTTCATAAGGGAATGAAGTTTTAAAAATACTTATTGCAATTTATTTAGCTACTATTCAAACTGGAAATACATATAGTTTTGTCTTCTTGGCTCTCTTGCTGCGTCTCACAGTTGGTTTTTAGCAATCAGCAAAAAGCTGTAGAAGTTCAGCTAGTTGTATCCTCAGGCCACGGCTGTTGTGAAACCATGGGAAAGTTGCCAACGCAAAGGGTTTCCTGTAAAAACAAATTCAATGGAAAAAACTTGCTGGGATACTTAACAGGTACGTAAAATACTGTAGATCAGCAAAGCGAAGCCGAGACTGAGGGAACACGTGTCATATGTTTGTAAACCGCAGCTAACCAATGTATTATCCCCTTGGGTTACAGAGTCAGCGATTTACGTAGCCCCCGAAGGAGTTCCAACTGGGGATAAACCAAGTGATTTAGCTGTGACGCAATGTCCTTTATGGTTTTGTATCCCTTGCTTGTCTTTGCAGTAGTCTTGCAAGTTCTCGATAAACGGTTGCTGACGAACTCTCATTCTTCTTGTCAAGGAGTGTTGAGTTTGTATGAACAGAGATTGTTGAACGGTATAGTTGATTGCAACCAGTTCCACATTTTATCTCCACAGTTTGCAATTTTATCTTTCATCTCCTATCTCCGTTTCAAAAGTTTAATCATGTATCACCCCGACACATTCGGTTACTCGAGAATTATATGGGTGATATATTGTCTAAAAATTTTCTGCACATTGCGCTGCAAGTTGATTCATTCACTTATTACCACAGCCAAAATCTTACCGGTTTCCTTATCAGTTGCAGTTTGCTTATTGATTAATATCCTTTCTGGTTAGCAGCATTTTTCAACTGACTGCAAACCGGACTTTGATTTCGAAAGATTCAGTGTCTTACCAGCCTATCAGGTAGCTTCCCATTTCTTACTGACCCTCCAAATAGTTCTCGTTTCAAACAAGCAATTCGCATTTTCTATACTAGCCCCGACTTTGGTCCTTACTGGGCTGAAAGCTGAATTTTCTTTGACATATCGGTCACCTTATATATTGCTCACATTTTTGGTCCGATTCTCGTAATAATTGGAAAAGCGGCAGTCTCATTACTTACTGTCCATTTGACAATACGCTCCATTCGGCTTGCTGATTGTATGCGTTTGAAGTCCCCACAAGACATTACACTTCGGGTTTATAACACTTTATGGTTGTTTGGTTTCGTACAATATAAACTTATTTTCTTTCTTAACACTAACGTGATTTAAGTGATTTGAGT
Source organism: Paragonimus westermani (assembly GCA_008508345.1). Classification (NCBI taxonomy): domain Eukaryota; kingdom Metazoa; phylum Platyhelminthes; class Trematoda; order Plagiorchiida; family Troglotrematidae; genus Paragonimus; species Paragonimus westermani. The sequence goes on from QNGE01000993.1 coordinate 178,983, forward strand.
GTATTGGTAACGTGATTTAAATTATCTCACGTTAACCATTCGTTCTATCAACAATTGTCCGTCAGCAACATTTGACAGTAAGTGGTCCTATAGACTACTGGGTACCGATCGACTCCCTGGCCCTAACATAATTGGTAAAAGGCATTTAGGCGTGTATTGATAGTTTTTTATCGTTCAGTGATACAGCAAACAGTGTTTGCTCTTAAAGACCTGAATAATCTAGAAAAATAAGACTCATTTCTCAATAGTATGACTTAAAAGACCATCAAACATTCACTGTGAACGATAACTAATAATCGAAGATAATAGCATGTTGAACACACATTGAACATTCCTCCGGACTGCTTACAACTGACAGCATTTGTTAGTACTGTCGGATACAAAATGAAACTTTGGCCCTCACAAAGTGGTAAGTTACACCCGTATAAATATTACGATAGTCTCACGAATTCCATTGACAAAATGCATGTAAGAGGGAAAGAAAATAAACTAATCATTGAATCGACTTTCTAGACAGGACAGTGATGCATAATACCGACGATTTCACGGTACATTATTCCACACTTAAGGGTGTTAGCGATACAAACAACAATCAACCCAGGAACCGTCGTTATTATGATACATCATACAAATATGCTGGCTTTCATTTAGTTCGCCACCTTATTACGTAGCCATATGACATAGTGTACTTTGGATTTCCTGATGGATGTCGGTGAATTACACCTGCAAAAATTCTTTAGTTGGCCATCATGTCTAACTCGCAATCCTACGCTTTTCGAGATAAAAATAGTCATTGATTTAAGTGTACCTGTTCTCTTTAGCAACCTGATATGGTTAGTAGCCCACATGAGTGATTATTTTCACCACCAAACTTTGTCGAGGTCGTACTCCTGTGCCACGTGGTTCTACGGTGGTCCGTGGTATCGAGCAAAGTGACCGCTAATGGGTTTTACAGGGAGACTATGCGAATATACATGGTCATTTAGAGTGAATTCCATTCAAACCTATGTATCAAAAATAGTTGACACTTACAGCAAGATGTTCGCCATCCGGTCTACTAGGAGACAAAAAGACATGCTGAAAACAGTCGATTTCCAGAAAACGAATGTGAGTACAGAAGATAAGAGCAACGTGCTACACAATTCACTATCTGACGAATTTCCCCGTAACTCATCAGGTGCTTACTTCTACAGTAATGATTATTAAACCGAGTCAAACAAATCTAGAGGAAAAAACCGGAAAACTGCATCTATAATTAACCAAAGCAAACTTATAAAGCAGAGGCTCCGGTAGTTTAGCCTAAATGGCTGGTACATGTAATTCCAAGTCACCTGATGAGCACAATAGAATCTTTAAATATGGTTCACTTAAACAACCACCGACGACTTATTCTGCTGCCAACAGTCAAGTACAGTTTCTCAGCTGGAAATTTTCTTGCAAACGCGAACGTCAGAGTGTGCTTCTGATAAGATGCTGCGGAATTCCCCAAAATACTTGTTGAGTTCAACTACCTTCATTTCAGTCGTTTTCTCATATTGCAGCGAGAACGCATCCAATAAAGCACAATCTTTATTGTCCAAATCGTCAGTCACATGCAACACGCGCTCTCTCGTTTATGAGTCATAATTCCAATCCACAAAACCCCCCCTGTTTCCGTTCACACGTCGTGTGCACTTCTAACCGGTTCACCTGTGTGATCGGCGCCTTCTATCGGGAGGTTTTCCGCTTGCCGTTCCTCGTCTGTTTGTCCGATTTCGTTGCGCGATAGCTCGTCCGGTTGCTCGTGCTGTCCGCCATCCACCCAATGTTGGCCTTGACCGTATTCCAACATCGTGTCGAGATGTTCCTCTAAATGTTGGAAAAACCACGCCTCCGATCTGGCCGTCTGTCGTATTTCGCCTGCCCTGCCTCGCCCGTTGGTCCGAT